>JAJMCG010000026.1:0-90275 GCA_030572895.1 Jamesozyma jinghongensis
AGGCTTGTACAACATCATCTAAGTGCTACTGGTTCATCTGTGAAGTATATGAAACTGTCCAAATTGAAACGTATATAAATGACAGAAAATAACGACAATCAAATATTAGAATGTCGCACTTTATGTATATTTTATTTTTGTATATTATAAAAAAGGAAGAAGATTTATCTGTATATTATTCACTATTTGAAATGACATCTATTACGTCTAGCTATAAAGCCAATCATGCTCAACCACAAGATATTATCTTAGCATATTAATTAATGTATTCCATCAAATTTTAACCCTTTTCAAGAAAATCAGTGCAAAAACATGAGAGCATAAAATATTATCATCAAACTGATGAATGACAAGGTTATGGAAATTTTCAATTATAATTAAATAGACCTGTACAACATTATCTGTGTGTTACTTGCTCATCTCTGAAGTAAATTTTACAATCTAAATGAAAAGTATATAAATTACAAATGGTAGTAATCGTTTATCAGACTGTTACACTATCTATATATTTCGCACTTGCATCTTATAAGAAATAAGAATATTTATCTGTAGATTATCAACTATTTGAAATGACATCTATTAAGTGTAGTCATAATACCGATCATGTTCAATCACATAATCTTGGAAATTAAAAAGATAAAGATGTTTATATTATTATACATATAAGATTAGACCTTAACATCACACATATCACCACGACGAGATGTTTCAATCTTCATCAGTTCACGTAACGCCATAGTTGCATAAGAAGAACTGTTTAATTGGAATTTCAAAAGTACAGCTGTCTTATCACCACCTTTATCAGGGGCAAATCTTTCTAATTTGCTCTTCATGTATTTTTGTCCATTATCCTTACCAATTGTGTTATTTAGGATTTCTAAATCAGTGTTTAATAATTGTTGAGTTGGCTCACTGTAGTGAACAACCTTGTATTCTAATGCCTTTGGTGCTTGAACAATATTTCTGTAAGAACCCGGTAACGAGAAATCACGGACTTTTCTTCTCATGTCAAATGGATTCATACCATCTTTAGCCATTATATCGACGTACAATTGCTTTAATTCTTCACTTAATGGATAAATAATATCGAAGCCTGGACATGGTAGAACAACATCAGTCATTGAGTATTTACCAGAATCAATATCTTCCTGGGTAATTGGCTTAGCACGAATAAATTCTGCTTCTCTGATATCCTCGGCAAATTCCTCATCTTCACTATCGGATTCAGCATTTTGGATACGCTTGTCATTTTCATCAATTACTAAATCACCTACAACAAGGTTTAAACCGTGTAATTCAATTCTCTTACTAGTAACGGTGTTCCAAACATAACTTTGGTAAGCATGGACATACATAGTTCTCAAGTTTCTTGGGATCTTCATAATTGCAGTGTAGTAAGCGTTAGATGAGTAGGAACCATCTTCTTCCCTTCTTTGGTTTGCAAGAGCATAAAGAATAGAATTTTCAGCAACACATTGTCTTGGCATCTTCTTTAACGCCAAAGCAGCATCCTTGGTCTCTGCCCAAATCTTTCTAGATTCCTTGGAAATTGGCAATACATTTTCTTGGTCAGCTAAAATCAATTTTGTTGCATTCTCCCAATTACCTAATAAAATTTCTTTACCAATTTCATGGGTAGAAATACTGAAAGTACCAAATCTTTGCATGCCGAAGTAATTAATAAAACCGTTAGTAGATAGTGAATCACAACCCTTCTTTAAAATTTCATCCAAAGTTAAAGCGGAATCCTTTGCAACCTCAACGTCTCTAATGGCAATTACGAATTCATTACCGTTCAAATCACCAAGAGTTAAACTATTGTGGCAAAATTTGTAGCCACCAATAGTCATACCTCTAAGTGTTCTATTTAATGCATTCAATCTATCAACAGTGACTTTAGAGACAGAGATTCTTTGACATGTGACAGCTCTACGATCCTTTGTACCAGCAAACTTCATAAGCTTGGTTGGAACTCTTAATAACTTCGAAATAATGTTAACGGCATCCATGGTATCTTTGTTTTCCTTATGAAGAGTAAATTCCAAGTATTCCATACTTGGACCATATCCCCAGTTTTCAACACCATTAGCATCCTTAGTTTGCTCGATCCTTTCCTCTCTGTTAATTCTAGAGTTTCTATTATTTCTTGCAATCTTAAAGGTATTACTGTCGGTGGTGACAGATTCTAACTCATTGTTAAAAGAGGCACGTAATAATTGATGAATTTTTGTTCTAGTAGCCTTGTCACCAAACGATTTTTCTGTTTCCATCTTGGTGACATTTTTATAGACGTTTTCAATTTGTTCAACATCACTTTCACCAAAGATTTCAACTAATTGTAATCTTAACTCTGGATTAACGGTGAATTCTTGTCTCTTCTTTAATTCTTCTTCATGCTTGGCCTTGTTCTCTTCTTTGGAGGCTTGTGGCTTCTTTGGCATCTTGAAACCCTTGTCAGTTAAATGAACAACACTACCATCCTTCATAATTTCGTTGACCAAAAAATCAGTATATCTTTGTTTGATTTGACCCTTGAAACTAGGTAATTCAGAAGATAAAAATAAGGAAATACCAACATCCTTTTCAGTGATGCCTTCATCATTTGGAACTGACTCGGTCTTGATCTTCTTTGAAATTACAGTTTCTTCTGTAATAGTTTCCTCAATGGATCTTTTAACTTGCTCAGTAATTTCAGACATAATACTTATATTCTTCTACGTCTGCTATATCAAATAGTTACAAAGAGATGAGATGAATGATTTCAAAGTACTAATTATTTTTTTTTTTTTCGATGCGTTTGAAATTTTTCAATTTATGTGTCTATCCTAATCGGTCCGGCGTTGAACGCAATAAACAACAGATTTCACACAGTTGAATCGGTGGACGTCATTGGAGAACAGAGTTGACTAAGGAGAAGCATGTCAGGAGATACAGAAGTGGAAACTGAGGCTGGAATACCAAGGAAGATTGATTCCGTGACTGAGTTGATAATTAAAGCTCAGTGTTGGGTTACGAAAGATGATGATGAGAGACTAGCTGAGATTCTATCTATCAATACGAGAAGGTCACCACCGAAATTCTACGTCCACTATGTGAATTACAACAAACGTCTGGATGAATGGATTTTAACGGATCGAATAGATCTAAGCAAAGAAGTCATCTTTCCTAAACCAAAAGAGGAAGACGATGATAAGGGTAAGAAGAAACAAAAGAAGAAAACACCGGTGCCAAATGACATCAAGTCAGAAACAGATGATCTTGAACAAAGTGCTACTCCAGAGGGTACAGATGTGATGGATCTTGATAATTTGAACGTTCAAGGTATTAAACAAGATGATATTTCACAGGAGGATGAGATCAAAAAATTGAGAACATCTGGTTCAATGACACAGAACCCTCATGAGGTATCCCGAGTAAGAAACCTGGATAAAATTATAATGGGTGAACATATTGTGGAACCTTGGTATTTTTCACCTTATCCTATTGAATTAACAGACTTGGATGTGATTTATATTGACGATTTTACCTTACAATATTTTGGTTCAAAGAAGCAATATGAAAGATATAGAAAAAAATGTACTTTACAACACCCACCTGGTAATGAAATATACAGGGATGATTACGTTTCATTCTTTGAGATCGATGGTAGAAAACAAAGAACGTGGTGTAGAAATTTGTGTCTTTTGTCCAAGTTGTTTTTGGATCATAAAACGTTGTACTATGACGTAGACCCGTTTTTATTCTATTGTATGACACGTCGTGATGAATTAGGACATCATTTTGTAGGCTATTTCTCAAAGGAAAAGGAATCTGCAGATGGTTATAATGTTGCTTGTATTTTGACTTTACCACAATATCAAAGAATGGGTTTTGGTAGACTACTAATTGAATTTTCTTACGAATTAAGTAAGAAAGAAGGTAAAGTTGGTTCACCCGAAAAACCATTGTCCGATTTAGGTCTATTGTCGTATAGAGCATACTGGACAGATACATTAATCACCTTGCTAGTTGAACATGGTAAGGAGATTACCATTGACGAGATTAGTTCAATAACATCAATGACTACTACCGATATTCTACATACAGCAAAGACATTAAATATCTTACGATATTACCAGGCACAGCATATTATATTTTTGAACGACGATATTATGGAAAGGTATAAGGTGATTACTTCAAAGAAAAAGAGACATATTGATCCATCTAACTTGATATGGAAGCCACCTGTTTTTACGGCATCACAACTAAGATTTGCTTGGTGATGCTTTTAAATATATACTGGATATTAAATAATAGATAAAAAATTTATTTACGGAAAGAAAGTTTGTAATAGTAATAATAACAATATATGCATGATAACTTTTAATACAAGATCGGATCAACCGACAATCTTCAATTCTATGCCCTTGGCATCGTACTTATCTCTATTCTCGTAAAATACTCTCTTTAACTCCTCTATGTACAACGTATGGTATTTGTTTACCAATTCCTCTGGAGGTTTTTCATATGATTCTTTAATATAAATGGGTCTCCCTGTTACAACATGAATAGGTGTTCTAAATGGCAAGAGACCAAAATCGTAATTGAATAAACCTCTGGCGTAAAAAATTGGCACTGTGAAGCCAAAGTTTTCCTTTATGAGTAGTTGTAGTTTTCTTAACCAAGATTCGTTACTAGTTTGCAAGATATTATAACAATTGGTCTCACCAAACGCAAACACAGGCACTAGACTAACATTCCCAGTCTCTAGTGCTAATTTAATGAACCCCCTTCGTTTCTCCAGGACCAACTCCACAGAATCCAAACTACTCAATAGGGACTCCCGAGCACCACCAACTACAATACAAATGGATTGATTCTTAGCGAGACATGCCAAGGCATTCCTTCTAGAGACACTAGTTATACCCATTGCCAACAGATAGTCTCTATATACTGGAATATGAAATTGTGTCACAAGGGTCATTAGTGATACAGGTATACCTGGGAATTTTTTACTCCAATGAGCAGCTTCGGTAGCAAAGGCACCAAAGGCACCAAGCGCGCCTATCCCATGAGGGTGATACCCAAAGATATACCTAGGTCCAGTTGGTTTGATCTCGACAGTCTTTCTCCTGGCAATATTAAGGGTATATTTAGTGGGCCATATGCGTATTCTACCTACTTTTTGTTGTTTCGATTCCTTGTTTTCTCTCTCTGACGTAAAAGTTGGCTGCAAGTCGCATGTCTTGACCAAAGTAATCGGGAAGTAGGAAACGTATAGACTCCAAATACGAAGAGATCTAAACCATAGAGAATACCTATTGACCACGTTCCCGTTACCTGGTGACCTATCCCTGAAGAAGTAGATTAGATACGGTACCATCACAATCCAGCATACAGGCGAGGAGATTGCTGCCAAAATAATGATTGAGAAGATAACAAAGGAGGAAAGATGCCAGGCCACTGCCGTGGTCTCTAATCGTCTTCTTAGAGGTGTGCTTAGAGAGGTACAAAGATCTAAAGTCGGAGGTTGTAAGGTATGTAATCCGTCGGAGTGTTCATCCCCTTGTGTATTAAATGTAGTCGTATTATCCTCAGAAGCAACAGTAGTTGCCCCATCTCTATTTGTGTAAGCGTTACCAGTAGCCAAGGCCGTGTCCATGCTACGTGTTACCATGCTGATACGTTTCTGATGCGTTTGTTGTGCGTCTCTTGGTCTGGGGCAAACTACTCTTTAAAATCACGACTCAAATCCATTTCCAGAGACAAAACTGAAACGCAAATCGCGTTAAACTCAGCCCGGCATTCCCGTTTACGAAAACTACGACGAAACGGATTGCATATATAAGGCCTGAATAATACGTTTAGAATAATGCAATAGATATAGAGCATGTATTTCTCTACAAAACCACAAAAATAATTATAACAATTTTACATCTCTAAAAATGAGCAAGACCAACTTTAACATTAACAGAGCCAGAAACCAGAGACTTCTTTCTGCTACACTTATGATCCTGGGCCTCGTCGCATTCCTAGCCATAACTTGGAATGATTATCAAGAGGATTATCAGGATGATTATCAGGAAAACCCTTGGTTGTCTAATTCCGTCGCTGAATCGCTATTGGGGTCATTCTACAACAGGGTAGAAATAACTACTGATTCCAACATGCCACACACAACTACCACATTACCGGAGGAAGTCGTTAAGCATTCTTTACGCGTCCAACAGGAAATATCTACCATCAGAAGTGAAGTACAAGCTACAAAAACTACAACTACTTTGTCTCCTGAAATGCTAGCTAGACAAACTGCTGTCTCTCATAAAAAGGAGTTCAGTGCTGAGGAGACCTTCAAGGAAATTGTCAGCTCGTTTCCTGTCGTTCTATTCATTAGATCATCACAAGTTTCCTCACAACATTTGAAAGAATTACTAGTCAAGGAATACGAAATCTCTCCGGAGCTAGCCATTGTCGACCTGGACAAGCACATCAACGGGAATACATTGCAAAAATACATTCGCCAACACAAGCTATTGAGCGACAAACAAACCTTGCCTTTCCTTTTCATTAACAGTGTTCCAGTTGTCGATGCGCATAACAACATCGACAAATTTCACAAGGAGGGCCATTTGCTGGAGAAATTAGAGCAATTAGCCAATGGGAAAGTGAAGGTCGAAAGAATTGGTATCCCATCTAACTCGTAGATAACTGAAACCATATAGATAGATACCCATCTAAGTAGCATTTTACATATTCATCGCATAATAGAATAAGATCTTCATGAAAATCCGCAATTGCGAGAATCGGCCTTCTCGTTTACTTAATTACCGGATCGGGAAGAAATTCCTACCGGAATCTCGGATTTGAATTTCCAAATACGATGGCTCGCCATAATTAATTTGGCGCAGCAATACATTATACATTCTAGAAAGATTCTGAGATTCTTCGCTATACGATCTAATTAGGTAATCAGTCGATTACCGGATTTGATGTTCACTGTGACTAATATACATATTACGAGCAACGATTGATTGTTTTCGTTCATACGTTGGATATATTGCGGGAGCCCCATATAGTTTATTTCGTACATTGTCCATGTATGATTAGCTTATTGTTTACGAATTAAAACTGGGTAAAAAAAAATAATTAGAGCTGGCTGGACTTTATAATTAATTTTATTATTAGCTGTAATATTTTATTCAATTATACATACTCTATACACTAACTCATTATCTGGTTATCTAATAGTTTTGAAATAAGACACCTGGGTTACCTGGAATTGCAGCATCGACAATTCTAGCCACGCTAGGAATTTCAACCTCAGCACCAGTGAAGATGTCCTTACCAACCTTAGCACCTTGTGGGAAGGTAATAACGTTAACTTCAGTGGCCTTCAAAGTTTGGGCAGCGTTCTTCAAGTTTTCAAAGGCGGCCTTGACAACAGCAACTTCATCAAAGTCGACGTCTCTGTTAAAAACATCCTCTGCTGGTTCATTGTTCAGACGTTGTTTCAATAAAGAGATGAATGGCATGGCTCTCTTCATCTCCTTTGGTGGAACCTTCTCCTTGATCTTCTTGTTGTCGTTCAAAGTTTGATTTTCAAACATCTCTCTAACAATCTCAACACAATCAGTTTGCCATTCTGGGAAGTTTTCAGAAACTAAAATGTTTAATCTGACTGGTTTAGTAGAATCAACATCGGAGCCCTTACCCTTCTTCTTCTTTAAGGCTTGACCTTCAGCTTCTCTGATAGACCTTTGTAAGTTTCTAACGTAATTCAAGGAGGATAGAACACCTTGATCAATTGGCTTGTTAGCACGTGGGAAAGCAGCATTTTGAACAGAACCTTCCTTACCTAAAACTTCACGGTAAATGTACTCAGCGAAATGTGGAGCGATTGGGGTTAACATTAGAATTTGAGATTCAATGTAACGTAGGACCAAATTTCTGTGCATAACCTTTTCAGAGTCACGATAGTAATCTCTAGCAGTTTGGAAATCGAATAAACCAAACTTCAAGGCCATCTTGTAGTTAGTCAATTCATATTGTTCGTAAGTCTTTTCAATTAAAGAGTTCATTTCGTTTTCAAAGGCGATGTCAAAGAAATCAACTAATGGACCTGACTTATAACTGTCAATATTCTTGACAGCTTCTTCAGCCCATTCCTTAAAGGTGTATAATCTTAAAATAGCAGCATTAGCACTGGATTCCTCAAAGTTCGCATCTTCAACGGTATCACCAGCATCGGCTAAGGCGATACGGGAAGCATCGGCACCAAATTTCTTGACAATGTCCTTCAAAGTCATGAAGTTACCTGTAGACTTGGACATCTTAGCATTGTTTAACATTAAGTGACCATTGGCTCTGATACCCTTTGGCCAGAACTTCTTTGGAAATAATGCAACGTGAGTGTAGATGAAAAAGGTTAAATGGTTTGGGATTAAATCCTTACCAGAGATAGAAACATCTAATGGGTAGAAGTATTCAAATTCTCTTCTTAGCTTTTGTAAAGCAGCTAAAGGAATGTCAGTTTCGATTTCATCCGTGTGCTGGAAGATGTAGTTGTAAACATCGTCGGTCATTTGTTCGGCTCTAATACCCAATGGACCAACTTCCTTACCGTAGTAATCCTTAAATAACAAGTGAGCAATGGTGTAAAAGGATTGGTAAATAGTAGAATCAGATAGGGATTCAACCAAATACTTTGGATCCCATGGTAATTTAGTACCTAAACCGTAGGTACGGGAAACAGCCCAGTTCTTTAGCCAATCAAGAACACCCTCAAAGGCGTTCTTAACTTCTGGGGCAAATAATTGCATACCTTCCAAACATTCAAGTGCTTGTTCCTTCCAAGATTCTTCACCGTAATTTAAGAACCATTGATCTTCTAAGGAAACAATACATTCATCACCAGATCTGGACATAACCACAGATTCTGGTTCGTTGTAAACGAATGCATCACCAGAAGCTATTAACTCATCCCTAACTAAGTTCTTGGCCTTTTCAACCTTTTCACCATTGTACTTACCGTACATCATAACACCAGAGTAATAATCTTCCTTGTAAGCAATCTTCTTGGCTTCAGCCAAAGCGTTAACGTCCTTTGGAGATTGAATCTTTTTTTCTTCACAAAGAGCCTTGGCGATAAAATCACCATACTTTTCAGAGTGGATAATTGGAATAAAGTCATCAATAACCCAAGAGGCATCAATACCGTAGTATTCTGGTTTGTTGATTAAATCTCTAGTAGTCATATAATCATCAGGAGAGTTAGTTGGAACACAAGTAACAACACCGGTACCCTTAGTGGCAATAACAGTTTCCATTGGTAAGATTCTTAAATCCTTGTAAACAGATAATGGAGCGTTGATCTTTGAACCGATCATAGACTTACCGCTAATAATAGCAACTGGTTCGTATTCACCTCTCTTTGGAGTTAATTTTTGGAAAGACATGTTCTTGAAAGCACGCTTGGTGGTGATGTAATAAGATTCACCTGCGTCAAAGATACCGTAATCCAACTTTGGAGAAACAAAACAACATGTTTGACCGTACATAGTTTCTGGTCTTAAAGTAGCAGCAATGAAATGAATTTTTTTGGACTTATCTAAGTTAGCAGCTGCGTCAATGATCTTTTGAGCTTCTGGTGCAAATTCAATCACTTCAATCTTAATACCAGTGTATTCCTGTGGAGTAACACCCTCACCAGATTGTCTATCGTGATCCATACATGGTTGGCCATCTCTTTCAGAATAAATAGTATAACGTTCACCGAATTTAATCTTACCAAGATCCTTTAATCTTCTCATTTGCCATCTGATGAAAGAATCATAGTATGGATTGGCATCAGTGGTAATATAAGAACGTCTCCAATCAACACGAGCACCTATGGAGCTACAATCTTCTTCACATAAAGGTGGAAAGTAGGATAGCCAGTACTGAGCATCGGCAAACTTGATAAGTTCTTCTCTTGGAATACCTAATTGTAACATAATTTCGAATTGGTACTTACCACGGCCCTTTTTTGCTTGAGCCTTGGACTTCTTAGCCTTGAATTTGGTAACATCTTCGTGTTCAACAGCCTTAGCTTCTGGCTTTGGTTCTTCTTCTTCTTCAGCTGGAACGTTCATGTAATCTTCACCAAACATTTCAGCTTCTCTCTTCAACTTATCAGCACAGGCTAAAATTGGCATACCTGTACAATGGAAACCTAGTGGGAAAAGAGCTCTCTTACCGTTCATTCTTTCAAAACCGACAGAAAATTCAACCTTGGATAAGGTGAAACAATGACCAGCGTGTAAGACACCGTTCATGTATGGGTAAGCCATGGAGGACATAAACTTTGGGTACTTTTTTTGTAATTCCTCAGAGTCAATGGTGACTGGTTCATCATCCAGACTTGGGGCATCGATCTCGAATTGATGTTCTTCAGCCCAAATCTTTTGGTACTTCTTTTCGATGGCAATTAAAGCATCTCTACGAGCAGTGTTTTCTAACACCAAACCTTTAGTTTCAGTGGACATATCTGTTTCTAGACTATCAAATGAATGATCACTGTTTTGTTGAGACTAAGTGGTAAACAGGAAGATTCAATATTCAATCTTTTAATAAATAGAACAAGATATTCGACATCTTCTGGAAAATTTTTTGCAACAGTGTGGAAAAAGCAAAAAGTTTCAGAACTGCGCGCAGAGCGAATTGGAAAAGCCGTTGCCGGTGTAACAATGAGAATCAGTCATCGAATGGTTTATAACTTACTATTTACATAGAGTCTACAAAGTATTCTATTTGCTAATTATACATTTACAATGGATAGAAAGGTTACAGCTATATGCTGAACCCTCTTTTCTTGAGTTCACGGGTTGTCCAAATCCATGTGGAGGCTGCGTCATCGAGGTTATTGGCAACACTGCTACTTCTAGATTCAACACCTCCTGTGGTAAAGTATTTACCATTGTCCTTTTCTAAGGTAATATCTGGGGACAGCGCACATTTTAATGTAGCTAAGGAACCTTGTTCATTAGAAACACCGAATAAATACCCAATGAATTGAAACAAGAGCCAGAAGAAAATACCGACAATAGGCAACCTTGTCCAATAACTAAATAGATTTGTGTTCATGACCAAACCAGGATGTAACGAGATACATAAAACGTCTGGATTTTTGATAGATAACATCTTCGTAAATTGTATGCATGCGGACTTAGATACAGCGTATCTAAACCATGTAATGATTATATCTGGGAAGTTATTCCATGTTTTACTTAGATTCCAATAACGAAATGCTAGATGGTGCCCAACAGAGGACAATGATATGATTCTACCATTACAATTTTTGATCAATGGCAGCAATCTCATTGTGAATAGAAAATGGGATACATAATTTGTTTGCAATTGGATTTCAAATCCATCTTTTGTCAATTCATATGGAACTGCCATTATTCCAGCATTATTTATAAGAACATCAACATGATCTTCATACTTCATTAATTTTTTAGTTGCCTTCTCAGAACTACTCAAATCTGTTAAATCCAAATGAACATAATAAATATCACCGAAAGTTGCCTTCACTAATTGTTCATCGGCACCACAACTTTCTTTAGTGTCCATATCATGGTCAATGATATGTAAACGTCTACGAGCCTCCTCTTTAATCTCTCCAATAGCTTTATTTATCTTATGGGAATTTCTACCACAAACATAAACTGTAAATCCATGCATATATAGATGTAAACTAGTATACCATCCGATTCCGCTGCTACCTCCTGTGATAACAGCCACTTTCCTTTCTTCAGAGGGATTGTAATATGGTAACTGGCCGGGATCAAACATTGCACAACTCAGATTCTCTCGAGTATTTCTCGGGTCTCTAGTTTCTTACAGATGATTTTGTATCTAAATTAAATCCGAAATTCATGTTTCTAGGTTTGAAGAATTACGTTCGCTACGAAAATTTTCCATTATGCAGGGAAAGGGGGATTAAGAAGATGTTGATGAGAATCAGGTTGTGAGATGCATAAAATCAAGAATGCATAGCATTATTTGAAAATGTGAATATGGATATATTATCCAAATATTATTTCGGTAAATGTAAAAATACATAGGCTTCCTTTTCATATTTATAAGTAATTCCGACCCTCCTCACAATAATGCCATTCTGTTTCGTAGCAGATTTTTCTTAGAAATCTTCGCTTCTTGCCACTTGAAAAATAAATCTAAGGAAGGATCTTTAAGAGACCACCGTCCAGCAAAACAACGATTGCCATCCCCAAACCACCAATTTAGACTGATGGATTACGAATCAATTCTATTCGGTTTACAACCATTATTAAATGCTACTTCCGTAAAGGATATACCAGTTCAGGCTGTCTATTTAGAAAGTTATTTGACAGTATTAGATCAGTTGGCAGTCTCATTACGTGCCCCAAACAACAGAGATGTCGTTGGTCAAACAGGTCTCTTGGCTAATTTATTACGAATTACCGAGGATATACTAGATGTGTGCTTCAATAAGGAATTAGCTCTACCAAAATTGCCTTATTTTAAGTTGGCCAATGAATTGATTAGATGCATCGCTAATTCTCTAGTGGACAATGATACAAACAGGGAAATATTAATGGACGGGTCTTCAAAGAATATGATTTTAAATTATTATGTGGGGAGAATCTTGAATATGAATGAGATTGACAATGATGATGAGCTATTGCCTTCTTTACAAATGAGAGCCATTGTTCTGGTTAAGAACTTATGCATAGAAAACGAGAACTATATGCAACAAGCTGCTAAGTTCGTTAAAGGCCCATTATTTACTTTAATGAAAAATTCTCAACATACATATTTGGAAGAACCTGACACTGGAGTTCTTGGATCGGATCTCTTGGCAGAATTCATAGAACTGGATCCAAAAGGATTCAATGTCTCGAACTTGTTGTTCTTATCCCAAGTTATAAGACAAACCTCTAAGACTGTATTAGATCAACTGAAGAATGACAATGGTGAAGATCTAGAAATGATAAGAGGAAAGAATAACGACGTTGATGAAAATGACGAAGTGGAAGCCGATCCTAATGCTGATTTGTTATTTAATTTTACCAAAATATTTGACATAATCGTAACAAAGAATGAGAGCATGGATTTCTCGAATGCTTCTGAATCCATAACTGAAATTCAAAGCAATTTATTTATTGCATTGGAAACTTTAAGTAGCAAGGACTATCAGAACAAATTAATTGTCATGAGAAGAATTGTGTCTAGCATGGGATATATCTCAGCAAATACAACCCATTCAAATAAAACAGAACAAAAATTATGTGAATATTATATCCAAAATTCTCAAAACGGATATACATTAGCCGCCACATTGATTATATTATCAAATTCTATAGCATCTAAGCAAGATGCTGATTCTCTTACAAATGAAATCCCACTCGAAAAATTTATCGAGATAACTAGTTATTTAAGGGATCCAATGCAATATCAAGGTTTCCTTGACATTTTTAGAAAATTGATAAACTTATCAAATACGATGTTCCTAAGTCACGAACACTTGGCGAAACTCACTATTATTTTAAAAATTTGTTATGACCAGAGTAAATACTTTCAAAACCTATTGCCTTTGTTGGATACATGTTTGACAAAACTTATCACCGTTTTACCAAACTCTTCATTACAGAAAATGTGTTCTGATTCTAAAATATCTACACCTTTCTTAGATGTGATTTTAAACTCAGGTACTCTTATGGCATGTCTCACCCTGGATAAACTGTTGGTAGCCAGAAGCCCAACTGATGACGACATTCTTGAAATGTTATGGAAATCTGTGTTTAATTTCAATGATTCTGTAGGCAATGTTGGTCTATCTATAAATACGTTGTTTCAAATGAGCAAGACGTTGGGTATTTATTTGAGAAATTGCGAACTGGCTAAAATAGAGCATAATTCCTTGTTTATGAAACATTCTACTGATCTTAAGACTGTTTTAGATACCATCCTAACATTCAAGACAAAGGATGACAAGGGCAGTGAAAGTGTGTTGAACAATGGTAAGTTTGTCGCAGGTATCGCACTGAACCTGCTCGCTAAGGAAGAAGCCCTCACAATCGAAGAAAAAAAATTGCAAAATGTCGCAAAACTGTTCTTTTCGAAGGAATAGCGCCATTATAGATGAAATAGCCTCCAGTGATATGCACTCTATAGACTACTGTAAACTAACACTCCAAAGCCAAAACTGAGCGCCGTCAGTAACCATGTCAAAAATTAAATCAGCATTCTCGGCTCGAGATGTGATGAAAGGGTCCTACGAGTTTCCTGTGCTATTTTTAAATTTGGGCCTTCTTTGAGTTTTCACGCCCTTTGTGTCATTTTTTCTGGAGCGAGAAATGTTTCTACCGGAATTACGTAAAGCCGTCAAGAATTTTTCAGATTTACTTCTACATTTCGCGTCATGAAACATTTCGTATTCGTAAATAAACGGAACATTGGCCACATTTCGCGTCTCGCCAACAAATCAAACAATTGTTCCCTGCTAGTTTATTCTGGTGGATAATGTCATCATCGAACGATATCCAATACATTCATCTGCTATCCGCTCAACATGTTGATACACCAAAATTTCGGCCACATTATATAAACTAAAGTTATTTCCCCAAACTATATGCTTTAAGATATCTTTGTCACGTACAATTCCCTTATTTTGACATTTACTTCTTGGTCTTTTCCAGTTCCACAACAAAATAATTTCATTATAACGTAACACCCAACTTTGAGCCAATTTCTAGGTCTCGTCCATTCCTTATACCGTTACAAGTTTATATAAGTTATTTTCAGTTTCAACCCTTCCTTTAAGAATTCCCAAGATAAAAAAAACACTTTACACTCCTTTTAATGCTATTAAATAAATCCACCACTTTAATTGCCTTATGTGCTTCAGCTGCTTCAGCTTTGGTTTTCAGCAACAACACTGTTCAACCACAAGCTGTCGATGCCTCTCTAAGAGTTACTACCACTTTGGCTCCAGATTACTCTATCAAGCCACAACTCAACACTTTCACATATACTGATGAAACTACAACCATGTATGTTACATACACTTCTTTTACCACACTTTGGATGACTACAGCTACTTTAGATGGCGATGCTCCAATTCCAACATTTGCTGCTGATTCATCTGTTGAAAGTGATTATACTTCCAGTACAACCACTTCAACTATTAAGACCACATACACCCAATGGGGTACCGGTACTGCCAGTGCTACCATTCCAACTACTCCAGTTATTACCAATACTGAACTCAATAGAATGGCTGGTAACACCCACTTCCCAGTTGTTGACAACCAGAACAATGACACTGCTGTCTCTAACAGCTCAGAAAGTGTTGGTAATTCTTGTGTCCCAATCACTCAATATGTCACTGTTAGTGCTGAACCAGTTACTGTTACTGTCACTCCAGAACCAGTTACTCAGTACGTCACTCTCACTGATAATCAAGCTTCTGTCACTCTCTCTGCTGCTGCTGCTGCTGCTGCTCCAGTCATGTGGTCCAACACCACTGTTATACCAAAGTCTCAAGCTACTCCTATGACTAACGGTTTCAACTCTGCTAAATGGACTAACAGTACCACTTTCTAAGTGTGACAACATTCGTTTCTATTCCTTTTTGCATGGACATTGCTTTCTCATATTATGACTTTATCAATTAATATATAATGATGTGAGTATTTTTTATAAACGTTATATACATACCGTGTTACAATGTTCACCATTATATACTTGCTAATCAAAAATAAATTGTACTATTCAATATCACCATTATGATTGGTAGATAATCCCAAACATATACTTTATATTCTCAGTGTCCAGTTTAATCAATGTGAAAGACGATTTTATGTTTGCACAGAAACACTAAAAAATTCTTTTTCTAGCAAAATAATATATCAGGACATTGTTATATTATTTATTTTAGTTTATGCCTTACGTGAACCTAACTTTTCTCAGTTTTTATCTTTTCTTTAATCGAACGGAGCAAACTTACAGCTGGCTCTCTGTGCTTTGAAAACTGTAAGATATTGACTAAGTTCTTTTCTAATGTAGCCTTTGCCTCTTTCAATTTTCCTATTCCAACAAGAATCTGACATAATAGCAGCGTACAATCTGCAGATCCAACCATATTCCCAGTGTTATGTGTTTCATTTATCATATCTTGCAGCAAAGGTAAACATCTATGACCTACACCAGCTGATAAAAAAACTCGACATTTAGCCTTTTCAAATTCAAACTTCCATTTAAAGTCTGAATATTGTGATACGCATTCTGTTATTCGAAAACTTACAGTGTTCATTGCATCGTTGTAGTTTTCAATTGCTATCAAATAATTAATTTCAATAAGTTTTATTTGCATTCTCTGTTCATATGACAATATAGGCAATGCTAAGTTCTTGATAAATTCTTTCACGTATTCTAAATCTTTTTCAATTAAAGCCTCACGGGCAGTTTTAATCTCTTCATCAATTTCATTATTGTTGGAATCACTAGAGTAAGCATCTGCAATGACGTCGTATCCCATTTTGTTCCAGAAAATATTCCAGAAAGAAGTATCAATATTCAACTCCTTATATTGATAGTTTTGTAACTGGATTACCATATATTTAAATGCAGATTCCATAGTTCCAATTAAATCCTTGTTTCCTCTTAATAGCAATAGTGACTCAAAACGGTATGCATTTTCGAATATCAGTGCATGGCCACTATCATGTTGTGATTTCAAGAAGTTAACAATTGAATCCACATTGATTTGGAATTTTGAAGTAAATTGTGGGTTTTCTTCAATGAATTCGTTGATCCATATTATAATGAAGTTAACGGTATCTGGACCCTTATGCTCACGTGCAATTTTGGTAGCCTCAAGAAAGCATTTAACTGCTGTTACATTATCATGAAAATGAGCATAAAATTTAGCTAATGATAGTAGAGATATATGAAAATATGAGTTTGAATCGTGGGCTAACATATAATCAAAATAATGATGAAGTGCGTCTAGAGCTTCTTGATAGGAGTTAACCTTCAAGAATTTCAGATATTTTATAACATGAACTGATGGAAATGTTCCGATGATCTCTAAGGAAAGATTGTTTATCATATTGTCAATTATTCGAAGGTTTTCACTTTCTAAAGATGGGGAATCTTCAACAATATTGCGAAGATACCAGTTTAATAAATTTTGAAAATGTCTCTTTTCAACCAATATGGTAAAACATCGTTCTTGAACTAATTCATTAGAAGCTGATTCAAATGCTTCCCTTACTAACATATTTGTATCGTCCTGTCTATCAATTTTAACGGGGTGTTTTAACTTGAAATGAAAGTTCGTCAACTCACTCTGTAGTTGACGGTATGTTATTGTTTCTTTAAAGTTTTGAAAATATTTTTGCGTACACTTCATCAACAATAGTCTGTCCTCGAACAAACCCATCGAAATCCTTTCCAAACATTCGCACATATAACCGCCCAAGAGACTGTCTTTGGTAACTTTCTTTAAATTAATAGGGTAGTTGCCTGGTTGTAAACTAACTACTTCCTTTGGATCACTCACAATGCATAGATCTCTTATTTGATGTATCAGATTAAGTACACCGTCTAAATCCTGAACTTGTTCCAGGGTTTTTATTAATTGTAGAGCAATCACTTTAGAACTATCCCTTTCTAGAAGATACTGTATAACACAATCTAGAATAGGTAATATTGGTTCATCTACTCCCTGGAAATTGACCTTCTGTTGTAATAAGGGATTGAATGTGTATATGCTGGAAGTCGTTGAAATCAATTTTTGGAATATCTCAAGTGATATGGCTGTGCCTTCCAAACAATATAGATGAACCAATATAATCAATGATATGTCATATGGTGTAATTGATGCAGTCAGTTTGATTTCATTTTCAGAAGTCATTTTTCGTATATCTGTTGTTCACTATGGATAGTAGCGATTTGAATTAATAACAATTTTCTAGTGTAAATAAAACCTATCTCGGATTAAATAAATTTTAAGTTTTGTGATTGACGGTAAAAGATAATATACAAAGTTCTCTTGATATGTAATTGTGCAATGTATAATACATGATTAAATAAATATATGCTTATTCTAAGTATCTGAATGATGTAAGTATGGTTGCCTTATTTGGAAAAGTACCTGGAACAGGCACCAAAATACGCAACCTACCTCTCTTTTCATTAACTTCAGTTACCAAACCAAACCCAAGGATCGGAGCACGCGCTACATCTATGCTTGCCATATGTCTATCCGCATAGGTTATTGCTATTAATGCATGTTGTAAATTACTAGCATTAATATCTACCGGAAGTAGTTCATTTGGATCTTTATGTTGATTTTCACTGCTTTGAACTTCCATCATACTCTGAGGCTTCCAAATTTGGAAGTCTACAATATCCACACCTGCAGAAAATGGACTCAATACGCAACTAGAACTACCATAGAAATATTCTCTAATAGCTACTCGTTGTAATGATCTTTCATAAACATCATCGATCTCTGTTACACCACTTAAAACTGGAAAACGTAACATAAAATCACCAACTAGAGGTTTTATCTTAGCAGCCACCTTTTCGTATAATTCATTATCTTCATCCTTCGACAACATTACTACCATGTTAACATTAAATTTCTTGATAATATTCTCTAGTTCTTCGTACCCTTCACTAAGTTCAGATAATGGGGGAGTGTCGATAATGCAGCCTGACCTCTTAACTAAAGTATCGTTTTGTAGTCTCTCAGAAACTGATATGGCTAATTGAACGGTAATATATTTATAATAATCACGATTTTCCTTCAATGTCTCCATACCAAAGTTTTTCACTAGTGGTTGTTTGCTATGTAATTCAGTGGCACCACTGGTCATACTTTGACCCCAAATAGATAATTGGGCATCCAAAAGATCAGATATTGGAGTCGCAGTAAGACAACCGGGTGGGGAGAAAATACCAACCTGTGGGTTTAAATTGATAAACATTGGTTGATATGATTTGAATTTGATTGTATATGAAGACAGAGTTCTACAGAGTGAGGTCTTACCTGTATTTTTCCCACCAATAACCATGATCTTGGGGCCATCAAAACTAGAGTTTCTTAGTTTCTCTAGCGCAAAATGTAAGTTATAGACGTAAGGAGCTGTAGTATTTGGTGTAATATCTACACCGCTCACTATTTCCTTCATATCTGGACATCTCCATTCCAAAATAACATCCTCAACGGCGGATACTGAAAAACACCAATTTTGGAAATGGTATTCTACTGAATTAGCTAGTTCTGTTCCAAAGATTTCAGCGATACCTGAGATTACTTTTATTGTCAATTTAGATTCTGTTGGAACCTTGACTTTCCATTGTGAGCCACGAGGAATATTTAATTGATGTATCTCATTCCCATCAATGTAAAATTCCTGTGCTTCAGAGGATTCGGTTAAACCTGGTAATATGGACATGTTTGGCTGCGATTCTTCTATAGTTTTCACTGTCCCTTGGTGTGACTTTCCTCACTTAATATTTTAAAGTATCACACAGCTGAAAAAAAATTAATTACGAAATAGGATTTAATTTAAGAAAACAATCATTATGAAAACACAAAAGGGAAGATGTTGCCTATTCTTATTTATATAGCATACTGTAGAAATTTACTTAATTCTAAAGAATTATTCTCTATCCTTACCAATCAAACTTGCATCAGATCTCATGGCCCATTCAGTCCAAGAACCATCATACAATCTGACATTCTTAATCCCAGCATATTCCATAGCTTCTTTAATAATGGCACCAGTGACACCAGTACCACACATAGCAATAGTTGGCTTGCCTAAATCCAAAGTATTATTATATTTTGTGATTGCTTCATTCAACTTCTGAGCCATGAGTTCACTTGTCTCAGGGAAGGTCTTGGTCTCTGAATCAATAAGATCAGTAAATGGTAATGGTTGAGCACCTGGAATATGACCAGAAGGAATATCGGCTCTAGGTTCAGGCACCTTACCTTCGAATCTGGCAAGGGCTCTGGCGTCAAATACATTATAATTCGTCTTAATGAGTCCCGTCTTGACTAAGTTTAACATGTCATCGTATGTGACCACTTCATCAATGATATAGTTCTCATCAGCTTCATAGTTAGATTGTTCTAAATCGGTGAATTTGGTCTTTTTGGAGGTGTCCAATGGATAACCTTCAGCCTTATAGGTGTTGAAATTGTTTAATAAGTAAACAGAGAGGTGACCAAACAAAGAGATAGTCCATGCAGCTCTTGGGGAACTGAAATTACCGATGCGATCATAGACTACTAAAATATCATCCTTCTTGATACCCAAATCGCGCATGCCTTGGTTGAAGGTTTTGGCATCTGGTAACATGTGTGGGTATGGAGAGCTGTTATCCTTGATACCATCGATGTCAAAATAGACAGCATTTGGAATACGTTCATCCTCTAAAAACTCCTTTTTACCGTCTCTGTTGAGATTTGGCAGGTACCATGTGGCATCAATAGGAATCACTCTATGGGCAGTCTCCTTAGCAAGCAATTCGGCAAAACCCTTTGGGGTAATTAACTTATATAGTGGCATTGTGATTATCTGTGGTTTATTCCTTATACACTGTTTTATTTCAATACTGATTGTGAGTATAAAATATGATTTTCAATAACTATCGATTATCAGGGATATATCCGGATAGGTAATTCTTTTCTGTATTGGTGATATTTTGTTTACCAAGAAAAAAGGCTAACTACAATTTCCTATGTGAATTTTACTTAAATTTTCATAAAAACTAGCTTTGGCGTTGACCATGTATCCCCCAACGTTTAAATATCTTAGATTGCCATTAACCATAAACTGTTGTCTAAATAGCAGTTATCGTTCTTCTCAACATTTGGGAAGCACTCGCTTTTTTGGGAAGTACTTTTCATGATTATAAAATTTTTCGCTTTGAAATTTTTCAAAGTCATCTCATCTCTTTATATATTATAAATTATGAATCTTGCTATAAAAATGATTTTAGCTTAGTACCCCAGAATACATCAGCAATGCCAGTCTCCAAATCTCTCTCTAAGATTCAAAAGAATATGAAGGGCAACGGTAAGAAGCCTACAATCCATCCAAAAGGCCGTAAGTTCGCACAATTGACCAGGGCCACTTTACGTGAAGAAAAGATCGCCGCCAAGAAGAAAGCTCACAATGAACGTAGATCCTTGGAATTAACTCGTATCAAGTTTATCCAAGATGTTATTAACATGGATTCATTCAAGACTAGAGAAACCTTCACTCACGAGGAATCTGCTATTTTTGTCAAACAATTCATTGACAGAGATGATACTGAACTCAACGATTTAATAAAGAAAAGAAGAGCCAACAGACCACCAACTAACAAACAACTGATATTACAGGGTAGAAAGGATCTAGAGATGGAAGAGTTTAAGAAGGGTTTCTTGACTCCGGATTTAACAGATGCTAAGAATGTTACTTTCTTAAGAGCTTGGAATGGAAGCTTTGGCTCTATGAGTACTTTAGTTTTGATTAGAATTAACGAGAAAGGTGAACGTGTTGCTGGTGGTAACTACAAAACAGGTATCGATGGTGACTCTGGTTCTATCTTCACTGCTTCTTCTGCATCTGCTGATGTAGAGATGAAATAAATATTTGCAGTTATGGATCACTCCATCCAATAACTCATATATGACATTACGTAAACCATTTGTACCATAGTCATTCTATTACCAGAATAAATAAAGTAGAATTATACAATATTTCCTGTCACGTGTAAATGTCGAATTTTATTCAATAATTTTTCAATTGGCAGCTAGATTAAAAAACCGGCATAAATGGAGGTATATTATAATTCTAATTAAATAAGATTGAAGTAACTGCCAAATAATACATCACAATGGCTCGTGATTTGATCATTTTAGATGACGTTTATGAAAACAATTTAGGTATGTTGGTTAAGTTAGCCAATATAGTCAACCCATCTATTAAATATCCAAAGGATTTTTTCCAAGAATTATTTCCAAAAGATCAAAAAGACCACAAAAAAGAAGCCTTCTTCCCTAAGTTAGCATACTACAGTGAAATCCCAGTTGGTGGATTAAAGTCTAAGCTTTATCCAAAGAAGAAGGGTGATACTTTTCCAAAGGGTGTGCATATTGAATTATTAGTAGTTTTAGAACAATACCAAGGCAAGGGCATCGAAAGTAAGTTCCTAAAGTATGTAGAAGAACAGTGTAAGACTAGTCATCAACACAATGTGTTTGTTCATGTCCCAGTACAAGATGAATCTACTATTGAATGGTATAAAATGAATGGTTTCACACATGAAGAAAGTGATATTATCAAGGACCATTTAAATACTGTCGATGGCCTAATTGATGCTGTTCTATTGAAGAAGCACATAGAATAAAAGACCTTCATCAATAAAGCATATTTACTCATATATACCATTG
The DNA here is from genome assembly GCA_030572895.1 of Jamesozyma jinghongensis. Taxonomy (NCBI): domain Eukaryota; kingdom Fungi; phylum Ascomycota; class Saccharomycetes; order Saccharomycetales; family Saccharomycetaceae; genus Jamesozyma; species Jamesozyma jinghongensis. The sequence continues at coordinate 22,463 of JAJMCG010000026.1, forward strand.
TATTCATAGGATTGTATAAAGGCATTCGTAAAGCATAATTGAGAGAATAAAAAATGCTGAGATATATGAAATTTTCGGTATTCTTAATAATTATAATACTTATAATTATTGTATAATATACGCTGTAGCAACAAGGTATATAAATGAGTATTATTTGTATTTTTATGGACTACATAATAATATTTTGTCTTTACTCGACAAGTTTTAAATCATCTAAAAACGTGTTTGCAGATTTACTAAGTATATCTCCAACAACTTGAATTTGTTCCTGGGCATGCTTCCAATCTCTTCTACTAATGGCATCCTTGATACCAGGAAAACTCCAAGGATTAATATCAGTTGATTCAAAGAACCTTTCATTCCACAATGGTGGACCAAATAAGACATTCTTATAGAATTTTCTATCTGGTAAACCGTATTCGTTTAGAGTCACTTTACAGACTTCACTCAATCTCTCATTCCAATTTTTACGATTTAAAGCTGTTATTATGGATTCTGATGCACTGTCTCCATTGTAAACAGTCTTCTTCCAATGGTTTTGCCATAGATTCCATTCATTGGAAATCTTCTTCCATTTCAACAAACTCTTGATAATAGCGTTAAACTCTAATTTTTGTTTGTAAATCTTTAACATCGATTGTAGTGATTTATCCAGATTTTCCATGTAATTGATAACATTAAACGGAATAATAGGTTCATCTGATAGTTTCAGAATTACCTGCACAGTATAAAGTATAATATCCTTCAAATTTTTCTGGTTCTTTTCTTCCTTAAGTTTTTCGTGTATTAAAGCAAATGTATCCCCAAATGTATCAATTGGCATACGTCTGGCTTTAACTTCAGGTGACGAGAGTGCTGCAGATGCAATACCATTTGATAAAAATGGAATCCAGTCACCATATTGTTGAATATCACTTATAGATAAATCAAAAGATTCTCTCTTAAGAGAATCGTGGTTAAATAAGGCCTGTAGTAATGCATTTGCTTGAACATCTAGTTTATCAGTTAAGCCCAATTGTGAGATATCAATGAATGTGTAGACTTCTTGTCTCATGGCCATGGAATCATATTCCATACCTTCTGTGGCGCCTGCAAAATTAAACTCACTGCCACCAAAGGACACAAAATAAATATCTCTCATAGGTTTCCAATTAAATTTAAACTTCAATTCTTGAAAAGTCTGTGCCAAAGCTAACAAAGTTGCAGTACCAAAATTTGGATAAGCAGCACCATTGTTTGGGGATGTTCTAGATGCACCAATAATAATAGCTTTGTCGTTTTGTTCTCTTCCATCAATAGTACCGATGACGTTAGTGACAGGTTGTCTCTCTATAATAGCATTGTTGACAGTGATATTGACTTTCAAGTCATCGATAATGCCACTGTAGTGGTTGTCTCGATATAGTAGCCCTCTTTGTGATAGTTTAGAAAGCAGTAAATGGCCTTGTTTATACGAAATTGGGATAGTTGGAATGTGAGGCAATTGTTGAGAATTTTCTGGCCTATTTCCATTAATTGTAGTACCAAAATACCCTGGCGAAAGCACATCCCCAGTAGCAAATTGAGGAATTCCAACTGGCTTCATTTGGATTATATCTTTGTCATCCTCATATGCATCTGATATAAAAATAATGCCTTTAGCCTTATATTTTTGTGCGGTTAAAATTTGCTCACTCACTATGATATCACTATTATACTTCAGTAACAAAACAAAATTAGTCTGCTGATAGAGAACGGATATTTTCCCCAGCTGTTTCAATTCAGCATCAGTACCATGATGACCATAAATTAAACTCATCCCGTTTAAATTGCCATTTATACTTAATGGATTGAAATTCTCTTCTGTAAGGTTAAATAGCAATATTTCATCATTACCATCTTGGTATGCTTTTATCATTGAACTATTCGTTGGATAATTAGAATAACCTGTTAATTCGCTTTCATAAACGGCATCCAATCTGTTATTTTGAAAGTTTTGTTTAATATAATCGATGACAGCAGTGTCACCCCTAGTACCGGACATATGTGGTACACTGGATAGATATTCTAAATCAGTTTCGAATTTTGATAAATCAATTACTTTCTCAGCATATCTTTTCAATAATACATCATTTGAAAATTTCCCCTTAGAACCAATAGCTTTACCATTAGGTAAACCACCAAATAGTGTCAGCAGCCACAATAATAAAGATGCTGCAATAATATATAAAAATCTCTTTACAATTAAAGGGTTACCGATCTTGTTTAAATATCGATCTACATTGTTAGTAAACCGTATTTGAAGTTCATTAAGAGGTGCTACTATTGCTTCACGTACAGGGTTTATAAATTTGGTACTGAAGTTATTTGTAAATCTTTGTATTACAGGTGTATCTGGAATAGCTGTATCTTGGAATTCCATTTCATTTGAAATATGTGACCCTAATTCCAAGTCGGTATCATTATGTGGGGCGTAGTTATCTGACTCTATATCAAAGTCAAAATCAGATTCCTGGTCATTATTATTATTATTAATTAATCCTTCGTTCTCAGTCCCAGTATTGGCATAGGAGGGAGGAGGGTCTATTGTACTGTTATGCGATTGTTCTTCATTTGATGCATCATTAGATACTCTAGTGTATCCACTTGGCATATTGGCAAAACTACTATGCTATGATTTGGGGTATTACTGTTTCAATTGGAAAGTTTCACAAATCTCAGATCTTATATAAAAAATGTCCTCTCTTTGAGTGAGAAAGATAATCTCGTGAAAATACATAAGTAATTTTAATCCCGTTCAACATGAAAAAAACAAACAAATGGATTTGTGAAATTTGAACTGCTTCCAAATTAAAATATTAAAGACGTTAAGAGTTGATAGAATAGTCACTAGAAGCAACTCATATCGTCTATACTATAGTTATTTATTTGATAAACAGATATTACTTTTCTCTAAGCCCACTCAACTGATTGAGAACAGTAAACAATTCCACGTATCGCGAAACAACCACATATATATATATAATGAACAACAACATCAGATCCAATAATTTAAGAACAAGTCCCAAGAACAAAGACTATACAGTTCCAGACCCAAATTTGATGATAGATAACTCTACTATAAACAATGAGTTACTCAAAGAACAAAAGCAAGAAATATATGAGGCGTTTACATTGTTTGACATGAATAACGATGGATACCTAGACTTTCATGAATTTAAAGTTGCATTAAGAGCATTGGGATTTCAATTAGATAAAAAGGATATTTTAGATTTCATCAACAAATATGATCGAGATGGTCGCCATCTGGTACATTACGAAGATTTCTTTTTAATTGCTGGTGATATGATAATAAATAGAGACCCATTGGAAGAAATAAAGAGAGCATTCCAGTTGTTCGATGATGATAATACTGGTAAAATTTCCTTTAAGAATCTAAGAAGGGTATCAAAAGAATTGGGTGAAAATTTAACTGACCAAGAGTTGAGGGCCATGATTGAAGAGTTTGATATGGATGGTGATGGTGAAATTAATGAAGATGAATTTATAGCTATATGTACAGATAGCTAGATTAAAGTATTGCACTTAGTAAACAATTTGCTAACAGAGACACTTCTTCCTATTCACACACTTGTAATTCCATAAAGTAATCGTTATGTAACTAATAATTTAATATGTATACAAATATTAAAAAATGTAAAAATCAACCTGAAAAATTCCCACCAAGATTAAGATTATAAAAGATGTCTTGGAAAAGAGCATTACAGCCGTATATAACTAATCCAGAAAGGTATGTTACCAAAGAAAAGACCCAACAAGGAAGTGTTGTCATTTATCATGATACCAAAGTAACTATTATCACAGATGCATTCCCGAAATCTACATACCATTTATTGATCCTTCCAAGAAATCCAATATTGACAAAAAAACATCCCATTGTTGCTCTTACAGAGAAGGAAAAGTCGGACCTAGAACCAATTATTAATATAGCTACCCATTACATATATACTCATTTCACCGAACAATACGAAATTTTGAGTGAAGAACTCCAATGTGAATCAGAATTCGTGAAGAATTTTATTAAAGTAGGCATACATACCGTTCCTTCCATGAATAATTTACATATTCATGTTATTACAAAGGATTTTCATTCCTTGAGATTGAAAAATAAGAAGCATTACAATTCTTTTAATACCAACTTTTTTATTGACTGGAATTCATTACCTTTGGATTCAGTGCCAAGTGATCCAAAAGCTGTTGAGACTAAATATTTGAAAGAGCATTCTTTACAGTGTGTATATTGTAAAAAAGACTTTGGAAATAAATTCAGTCAGTTAAAGAAACATTTGAATGATGAATTCAATCAAAACATCCGTGCTAAAAATGAAATAATCGACTTACGTGATTGATTGACTTATTACAATTGTGATATATAAATATGTAAGTATGTACGTGCGTGCATTATTTTGTATTCTTTTGAGGGGATTATAATTTTTGGTATTCTAAAGAACCTTCCAGTTTCTTAACTTCTGCGACCTTTCTAACAGCCTTCATCAAATCCTCTGGAATGATATGATCACGATCTTCTCTAATAGCGAAGAAACCAGCTTCCGTAACACAGTTACGTATATCAGCACCATTGAAACCATCACTCATCTTAACAGCAGCTTCAAAGTCAAACTCACCGGTCTTTTTAACTTTTGATGTATGAATCTTGAAAATTTCCAATCTTCCGGCTTCATTAGGTAATGGAATTTCAATCTTTCTATCCAATCTACCTGGTCTTAACAAAGCTGGATCCAATGTATCTGGTCTGTTTGTAGCCATAATAATCTTGGTTTGACCCAAGTTATCGAAACCATCCATTTGAGTTAACAATTCCATTAAAGTACGTTGGATTTCACGATCGGCAGAAGTACCTTCACTAAATCTTCTACCACCAATAGCATCAACTTCATCCATAAAAATAATACATGGTTCGTGTTCCTTAGCATAAGCGAACATTTCCCTGATAATTCTAGCGGATTCACCAATATATTTATCAACAATACCAGAAGCAGGAGAAAAAATAAAGTTGGCACCAATAGTAGCAGCAGTAGCCTTAGCTAACAGTGTCTTACCGGTACCCGGAGGACCATACAATAGAACACCCTTTGGAGGCTTGATACCAACTCTTTGAAAAATTTCAGGATTCTTTAATGGTAATTCGATAACTTCTCTCAATTCTCTAATTTGATCAGTTAAACCACCAATACCTTCGAAGGAAATTTCACCTTGTTCAAAACTGGTCATGTTGTAAACTAATGGATCAGTCTCACGGGGTAAAATTCTCATGATGGTCAGTGTAGTAATATCTAACGTCACTCTAACACCCTTTTTCAACTTGGTACGATCAACAGAATTTCTTACACCAACGATGTAACGTGGACCACTCGATGCCTTCACAATATATTTCTCCTCAGATAATTCCTTCATAACTTCACCGATCAACTGACCAATACTTTGTAATGCCTTGATATCATTTTCGGTCTTGTTGTACATCTTTTCCAGGTCTCGTATGTTCTGACGACGATTCTTCAATTGATCATCATAACGTCTGTGTTCCAATAATTTCTTCTTAAATTGTGTAAGAGCCTTATTGTGAGCTTCTTGTTCTGGATCTATTGGGACAGATGGTTCTTCGACAACTGGTATATCTGATTGCACTGGTACAACAGCAGCAGGCTGTTCGGAGCCTTGATGGGACTCACCTTCCCCATTCAAGGCGGCTAATAATGGATCTTGTTCTTCACTCATTGCTTAAAGTTCTGATATGCTCGATGTAAAGTGCAATTCGGTCTTGAACGACGTTAATGAAATGTTTATATCTCCAGGGATACGACTTTCCAATATATAATTTAGCACTTTCTGGGTGGCAAAAAAGAAAACTGGGCTTCTCTTTCGAAAAAAGTTCAACAAGTTACCCTCTCGTTTTTTTTTTGTTATGCAGAAATTGAAAAATTTGTCAGATTTTACATCGATGCGTTTATTTGTGAAAGTGTATTGCAAAGAATAATAACGTATCAAAGTGTGTTAGTGAGCCAATTATCTAGTTCAGCATGCAAATTCAGGCTTTTATCTTTTGTGGGAAGGGTCATAACTTGAACCCGTTTTCTAATCCCTCTTCAATCTCCATTCCAAATGGTCTCGATGCAGCCACTGACTTAGCAGGTGAGCACAAGAATCCAAGACTTCCAAAGGCTCTATTGCCAGTTGCCGGTAGATTAATGATTGAATATGTCATTGATTGGTGTGACCAAGCTGAGTTCAGGGAGATCAATGTTGTCGCAGATGCAGAAGAAATTGACACTATTAGAAACGGTTTGAAACCTTTCTTAACGTTAAGAGATGAACAATTCGAATTGATTGCCAAGACTATATTAAGCAATACACATGCCCATCATTTTAAGAAGCCAAAGAAGATTAATTTTATTACTTCCAAGTCCAATATTACTGGTGAATTACTACAACAAGAATTGATTGAAAAGATTACTGGTGACTTCGTTTTGTTACCATGTGATTTTATTACTGATATTCCACCACAAATCTTCCTTGATCAGTACCGTAATAGAGATTATGATAATTTAGCTATGTCCATTTACTTCAAAAATTCTGCCGATGCAGTCATCGATAAGAAGCAATTACAAAAACAAGAACAATTTTTTACTGTATACAGTGAAAACAAGCATTCCAAGAAACAACCTGTGTTATTAGATGTTTATTCAAAGGCTGACGTTGCAAAATCAAAATATTTACAGTTAAGAACACATTTATTATGGAAATACCCAAATACCACGGTTTCAAAGAAGTTAGTTAACTCATTTATCTATTTCTGTTCTTATGAATTGGCAAAGTTATTGTCTGTAGGTAATACTACTGATGTCAATGGTATTGAAAGTGGTAACACTTCAGACATGAATAAGAGTACTGATACTTTAAATAAATCTGTCCCAAATTTAGCTGGTTCCTCAAATAACGCGCATATAAATAAGAGTGATCCAACTGAAATTTATCCATCATATTTCAAGAAAACTAATGAGCTAATTAAGGATCCTATTAACACAAAGACTTCTTTAGGTAAACTGTTTAGAGATTTGGGTAGAAGATCATGGCAACATGCTAAAAATAGGGAAACCATTGGTATATTTATCTTACCAGAGAACTCTATATTTATTCGTTCCAACAATTTACATTCGTACATGGATGCTACTCGTTTCATCTTAAAGATCAAATCTAACACAAGTAATTTAGTTACTTCAACAGCTTCCTCAGCTACTATTGGTGCAGACTCAATAGTTGATCCAAGTTGTAAATTATCTGAGAAAAGTAGTATCAAACTCTCCTCCGTTAACGCATTGTGTCATATTGGTAGCAAATGTCGTATATCTGGTTCTATTATATTAAACAACGTTCAAGTTGGTGATGAATGTATCTTAGAAAACGTCATCATTGGTCCTAACGCAAGAATCGGTGCCAAGTCTAAGCTAAGTAATTGTTACGTTGAAGGTAATTACATTGTTGACACTAAGAGCAACTTCAAGAATGAAACTCTAATGAAGGCATACGGTGATCTAGATGAAAACATGGATGGAGCTATCTACAGTGACATCAGTAGTGATGATGATGACACTGACAGTGAGGATGACACTGACAGTGAATACTATAATGATGACGATGATCTATACGAAGATGATGGTCTATTTGAACGTTAGGTTTATCCTGTATAATTACATAACATTTTATAGTAAAACTCAATATAAAGTATATTTATCACATATATTTCACTTTTTTTCTCGATGAGCCCGTATGGAATAAATATTTCAGTGGCAAGGTGTTAAAAAAATCTAACACTTGCATTGAGATGATCAGAAAGCTTCATACAGAGAACTAGAATGTCATTCGCGCAGATCGTTATTGGACCTCCGGGTTCAGGTAAGTCTACATATTGTAACGGTTGTTCGCAGTTTTTCAACGCCATCGGCAGACATGCTCAGATAGTGAATATGGATCCTGCTAATGATAGATTGCCATACCCTTGTGCAATTGATATAAGAGATTTTATCACCTTAGAAGAAATTATGAACGAGCAACAGTTGGGACCAAATGGTGGATTGATGTATGCCATGGAATCCCTTGATAAATCCATTGATTTGTTTATTCTACAAATAAAATCTTTAGTCAAGGAAGAGAACGCATATTTGGTCTTCGATTGTCCAGGCCAAGTTGAATTATTCACACATCATTCCTCTTTGTTCAAGATTTTCAAGAAATTAGAAAAGGAATTAGACATGAGGTTCTGCGTTGTAAATTTGATTGATTGTTACTATATGACATCTCCATCACAATACGTTTCTGTTGTATTACTAGCGTTAAGATCCATGCTTATGATGGATTTACCACAAATAAATGTCTTTTCTAAGATAGATATGATAAAATCATACGGTGAATTGCCATTTAGGTTAGATTATTATACCGATGTCCAAGAATTAGATTTTTTACAACCCTTTATTGAGCAGGAAAGTTCTAGTGCATTAGGTAAAAGATATAGTAAATTAACTGAAACAATCAGTGAACTAGTGACAGATTTTAATTTAGTGTCATTCCAAGTTCTGGCTGTTGATGATAAAGAGAGTATGATTAATTTACAAGCTATGGTTGATAAGGCCAATGGTTATATCTTTGGGGCCTCTGAGGTTGGTGGTGATACTGTTTGGGCAGAGGCCACTAGAGAGGGTGCGATGATGGTTAACTATGATATCCAAGAGAGATGGATTGACAATAAGGAAATGTACGATAAGATGGAACAAGAGAGACGTGAAGCACAATTGAAGGATCAACAAATGCAACAAAAAGAAGTTGATGTCGATAATGAAGATGAATGGGAAAGTGCGTTGAAAGATTGGGAGGAAAAACAAGGTTCAGACTATGTTAGGTAGGTCATAGATATATACCATTCATGCATACATACTTTCGTATTTTTTTCAGCTGTTATTATGCTGGGCAGTTTTGACTTTGTTTTATTTTATGGAGCGGCGCGATCACGATACTTAATATTTTAGAAAAGACCAGCCATGTTTTACTGACATTACAGTCATTCACCAGCATAAAGTGAAGAACATATGTTGTATGTGGGTTGTGAAGAGGGTTAATTGTAAGAATTGAGCCTAATGTAAATAAAATATGTACCGATCCGTACTCTGTTTTGTTTGTATCCTACCCCATCTGAGTGGTAATCATGTTAATGCTTGCTCTTCGTCATATGCGTGTCATTTCAATTGATTGTAGATCTCAGAAAGAATTCCAACTACAAAAGATGTAACATATATATATATATATATATCTGTCTGAACTCTAAGCCTCTCTAATAATAGTGTCCTTTCTTGTTAGGGAGGCAAAGCTATTATTAGGATAAACCTTTAGTTAATAATTCAATATCCAATGCCTAGAAAATTTTTAGGGCAAAAGCTAGACAAACACATCGATGCAATAAGGCCACCATCTTTAACTTTGACAGCTGAGGATTTAGCACACATTCCACAAATCCCAGATAGTCCTTCTTATGAAAACTTTGTAGTGGGTGATCCAGACCTCCCAAGAACTGGGAAACGTTTCTCCCGTAAATATGGTGGTACCATGAGATTAAAACAAAGATTGGAATCAGTACCTGAAATTTTCTTACATGATTTCAGAAAGAGAGATACCTCCAAAAATAAATCTAGGAGAATTACTGAAAATGTTCTTCCACCTTTACCAGCATCAAAACAAATATATAGAACGCATACAATTCGTTCTAGATCATCTCAAAGGCGTTCCAAAGAAGTGACAGTTCCCCTATCCAATAGAGCCGCTAATGAAGATATTATATTGAAGGTGCCACGTAGATCATCAAAAAGAATTCCGCCACCAAAAGTCGTCTCTAGATTTCAGCCAGTGCTTCCAAATATTAATGTCATCGATGAGGATGAAGCAAAAATTGATAGTATATTTGTTGCTAACCCCATTGTAATGCCTGTTAATATTATCAATGATAATACCGATTTTCCTAAAGCTCACTTTGATCATACCAAAAGCAAGGCATCTATATCCAATCAAGTTGGTAGAATCTCTAAAAAGAAGAGTGAACTTCTATTTGATGAGATTATTTCTGCATATTACCCAAGTGATTCTGAAAGAGAGGAATCATCTTCGCCTTTCCTGAGACAAGCACCAAGTTTCCAAAAGAGGACATCAGCTTTAGACAGTGAGATTGAAAGAGTTCTTGATCATGTTCAAAAACAACAAAATAAGGTAAAGATGGAAGAGATGATGAATCTTTTGGATGGTAAACAATACAGCGAAAATTCTGACATTACATCAGTTGAATCCACACCAAGAAATTTGGGGTCCAGTTTAAGTGATATTATATCGAGTCCTGAGGCCTCCAGGGATAACAGATCTACGTATAGTTTTACATCTGGAGATGAATCCTCTGATTTACAAAGTACAAGTACAAGCAGTGGTGAAGAGGGTTATCAAACTGCCATGGGTACACCTTTGGTCAATACTTTGTCATCAGATATTGCAAATTTGGAAATTAATGACGTATTCCCTATAGATAAAAATAATAACAACACCATCATACTAAATACACTCAGGGAGTACACTGTATCCCCAACGATCTTGGAGCTGGATTACTCCGATGATGAAGAGAATGAGAAAATCAAGGCAGAGCCAAGTAGCACCACATCAGAAATTAAGAATGTAAGTACTCATGATACCCTTCAAATTTTGCAGGATAAGATAGACAGAATATCGTTGATCAGTCGTACTAATACATTAATGACCGTTAGTAGTAGTATTTATAGTGAAAGAGTATAATTAATTTTATTTACATATATATTTGATTCGCGATATGGACAGGAAAACACGAAATGATACACCAGTTTAATAAAAAAAAACTAATTTTGTTAACTTTAACACTCAAACCGAATTAGTAATAGAAGTTTATTAGCACACCATCTATTAATACTCAAGTCCCAGATTAATTTAGTAATGGCCCCATCTACGTTGGAAATCAAGACTAGAGCTTTGCAACGACTTGTGAAGGAAGAAAAGTACTATCAACAAGAATTAAAGGATCAACAAGCACACGTTGAAAATTTAAAAAAGGACTCCAGTGTTGACCCATATGACTTGAAGAAGCAAGTGGAAGTCTTAGAAGACACTCAGAGACTATTACCAACATTATACAAGAAAATTGGTGAATTTAAGGAAAACTTGGAGTCCTTCTTGGAATCATACGACGGTAAGGAGATCACGGACGATGCAAAGGCAATTGTTAAGGATGCTGATGATCTGTTAGCGTCCGTTAATTAGAAGGGCTTACATTTGCTCGAGATTTGTAATTTCTATATAGTATTCATTTAATTAATAAAGCACAGTAAAATAACATAAATATGAATGATATAAAGGTTATGGGACACAGATATACTCCGTGTATGTCATGTCCTGATTACTTTTACTTTTAAATATTGAAAGGGCTAAATCTGGTTTTTGACTACGATCATATATCATAATTCAAATTGAAATATTTGAGATTTCGGTACATCAAATGAATAAAAGAACAAACTAAAAACGTTATTCACAATGCTTCGAATAAACGTTACCCGTTCACTTCATTATAAGGTCTACCCTTCAATAATAAACCTTCAAAGTAAACAGACATTCCTTGATTCTACCAAGAATAATGCCGTATTTCACACGCTGAAACAAAATCTAATTACGAAGAACCTCCAATTCACATCAGACATCGATCAAGTTACCCCAGAACTGAATTCACCAACGACTCTTTTCCAGACTGTATCTCCAATCGTAATCGAAAAGCAGTTGATGGAGGATAAGCCTGCCCCAAAATGGAGAAGGTTCCCTACGTTATGGTTTCGTATTTTAAGACGACTTACTAAAACATATAAAAGTGGTATCAGTGCCACATATGCGATACATAAGAAGTACAAGACGGTTTCACCTACTGTGTTTGATAATAGTGATCTTTTGAAATCATTGGAGACTGGGAATTTGAATCCAATTGTGACGAGACGGGCATTCGTGGAGTGGACACGCAGAAAAGAGTTTTGGAAGTTACCAAGGTTTGTTGTAATGTTCTTTGCCTTGGAAGAATTGTTTATCCTTATGGTTTATATATGGCCCAATCTGGCTCTAAGATCATGTCTTACTGTTGGATCATTTAAAAAGTTAAGTGACAGATTTGCTATACGGGAAAATATTAGACAAAAATTAGCCTCTAAAGACACCATTAGTGCTACACCATATGATTTGACACCAACTGATTTAGGTCTTGTCTTGAAGAGTCTTGTTATTAATCAAATGAAACCTTGGAAGTTAAATATTTTGGAGAAATTTCAAATCAAGACAAAATTGGCAGAACACATGGCCAGTTTAGATCAATATTTGATAATTGATGATTGGTTGTTACTAAGGAATATCTTACAAGAAGGAAAAAAGAGCGTTTTAAGTTATAATGAATTGGTAGATATGATATTCCAGAGGCAATTATATTCCAAAGGAGAGGATCTTAATTTGATGGTTAACAATGATATTGGAAGACAAATACTTGTTTGGAGATTGATTTGTTATTGGTCCTTTAGATTTGATGGTGTTGCTATGGATGATAAAATGATCCAAAAATATCTGGATCAAACTTTTACTAACAAGTGGAGTGTTAACAATATATCAATTTTAAATTTCCCTGGTACAATAGGTGAAGGTGATAAAGTTGTCACTTTAGGTAAAGATCAATTAAATTATTTTGAATAGTTGTCGTGTAAATAAAAAAACAAAAGTTGCAATGTATATGTCATTAACAAATTTACTCTCAGATGATTTTATTGAGTTGAATGGTAGTAAGGGTAAAATATCTGAACGATGAATAACATCATTAGAAACGGTAACTGTAAAAATGCAAAGTAAAAATTCTTGATTTATTTCATTTACCCTTAGCATTGAAATTCAATAGTGCCTCCATGTAATCGTTTGCCCTATAGGACTGAATAGAGAACATTGAATGAGTGATATTTCTCCAGATGACTTTCAAAATTTAAAATAGGATCATATCCGTTTTCGCAAATCGATATATATCGCTTCCGAGATTGTAAAATCTCTCAGCGAGGGAATAAAATATGAATACAACCGTTGTGACGACTACCTGTGCGTATCTGGTCTCAGCAAAATTGTGAAGTAGTATGTCGAATTATTTTGAATGTGTTTACAATGATGAATAATTGGTTGATTAAGGTCAATCAAGTATTATATCTTCAGATTTTAATGAAAAGATCTGAATACTCGCTTTGCAGTATGTCACTAGTCTCGATTTCGCTTCAAAGGCTAATTGAGATATGAAATATATCACCTTGTAAAGACGTACGTTATAATGGATGCCAGCCGTTTGTTTGTAAATGTGACAGGATATGTCCTTGATTACAATATAAGCAATATCGTTTAATTGATTGCGGATCACATTTGACATTATTATTATTATTGTATTAAAAGTGTATTAAATAAGTGTATTACATTCGTATATTAAATCATTACAAGACTATTACCATCTATGATTATATCTTAGATGCCTTACCATCCTTCAATATCGTATGGTGATGGCCCTGTGCTCTTACTACATGGCCCTTTACCTCCGTACACGCAGGTATGCCACTGAACCACTCATCATCAAACACCTCCTCTAGCGTGGCACGTTTCTCTGGGTCTATCTCTAGAATACGTGACATGATAGGTCTAGAGGCATGCGGTAGGAGTCTGAGGAGACGGTATGGTCCATGGATAACCTTTCGATGTGTATGGCTTGTCTGCTGTGTGTTTGCGGAGACGTGGGATTCTGCTATAGATTGTGAATCCGTGTGTGTATTTTCTTGCACAGGTGGTGTTGGTTCTTGTACTGGGGTCTCTACAGGTTGTTGTTGTTCAGATGACTCAACCTCTGCAGACGCATGTGGTGGGGTAGGCAATTGTTCAACAGCAGGCATTGATTTCTCTAATCTATGCTGTTTCCTCTGTCTTAATAATTCTTCGTGATGCTTGGCACTCTGGATATAATCCCTTTGGACGTCGTCTTCCATTGTGTAAAGTCTGAAATTATCATCTGTGGTCTTTGGAGCCTTCCATGGAAATCTCTTCAACATCATACAGCAAAAGATAATCCCTATACTCCATACATCTACAGCTCTTGGATCGTAAACTTTATCCTTCAGGAGAACCTCTGGAGCCAAATATGGATCTGATCCTACTACACCGCGAGCGTAATGGATCGTACCTTCTTCATCGAAGGGATACCTGTAAACGACTGCGCTACCGAAATCGATAATCTTTAGGATACCTTCTTCGGTCATACAACAATTATCTAGTTTTAAATCTCTATGTGCGAGACCCATGGAGTGCAAGTATCTGACCCCCTCACATAGTTGCTTGAGACAACAGTTAATCTCCCCACGGGACATCATACCTGTCATGACGACGCCAAAGAAATCGATCGGTAAGTATTCCATTACTTGAAAGTATTTATTCTGGTTGAAATCCGAGAAGATGTCAATGGATTCGACAATGTTTGGATGGTGTAGAGAGGAACCGATACAAAACTCTGCAGTACATTTCCTAGCGTATTGTTTCACTGATTCATTTGGTTTACGTGGTCTGAATTCCTTTACTGCAAAGGTAGCATTGTCTGAGGGACGTACTAATACCTTAACTGAACCGCCTGCACCTGAACCCAAGGTTTTCCCAAGACGACCATATTTCTGTGCTAGAATTGTATCATCATGGTAAATGTTGATTGTATTTGATAGGGAAAGGATTGAGTTTGTTGATGGGGGGATACCGGATTGGGTATGTCCCGGTTTCATTGACTCCATATGCAGATGGGAGTTCAAATTTAGTGTTGTGGTGGAGTAAGGATGATGGTCATTGAGAGTTCCAGGTGGATTCTTTAAATGTGTCGAAGAGGATGAATTATGTTTATTATCTGAATGAGAATCCCTAGTCATTGACAATTTCTTTGATGATCTAAAGAAACGTTTCAACTCGGCCATAGAGTGAGATGGTTTCGGGGAAATATCGTGGTGTGGATTGGAATGATGACTATGGTTATGATGGTGAGGATGATGATGATGATGATGGCTGTCATTTGTCTCTGACTCATTAGACTTGTCACTTCTAATTGAGTCCATAGATGGTTTCCTACTCATGAAGCTTAAAAATGACCTGGAACTCCGTCTTAGCATAGGTTGCTGTGAATGTGTCTGAGATCCTATTGTATGGGAATGCGCCTGTGGGGAGGCAGATCTCTTTGGTGACTGATCATTTTTCTCATGCAAATGTGACGAGGAATGATGGGAACTGAAGGGATTTCTACCTATAAGTGGCATCTGTTGGTTGTGTAATTGAGTACTATATTCTAATGGGGTTTAGCCACTGAGTGTATAGGCATACAAACAAAGGTACAGAGGCTGACCAAGCCAAGATATATATAGTATGCATTTCTGAAAATTTTCATTCGGATCTATCCGAGTTGTTTTTTTTCTTGCCGCTGAGAATATCGCTCTAGTTTTTTTTTTCAGATTGTTACCCGGTGGTTATTTTTTTGTTTATGTTTATATTATTGGAAGTGTATAGTTGTTGATTTGTTTGAGTGCTGCTGCTGTGTTATTGTTGCTGTGTTGTTGTTGTTGTTGTTGTTGTTGTTGTTGTTGTTGTTGTTGTTACATTTGCCAGTATCCATGTATCTTTCTCTCTCTGTTTATTCTGCCATTGGAGGATAATTCACGGCTCTTACGGTTCTTAAAGCCAACATGCCCGTCACGTGATGATCGTGTATATCAAATATCTATTGAATTTAACTTCTTACTTATAGAGAGATACCAACTATATGACCAATGGCAGATTGGCAGGTACCTCTCTCTAGGGAACAGAAGACGGAACTGGACAGGGCTGTTTTGCAATACGTCCAATGGCAGTTACAGGCATCTTCCTGCAAGGTTGATGGTGATGATCGTCCCCAAACAGACTTGGATTCAAATGCCTTGGTGAAAACTCTTGAATCCCTATTCGATACAGAAACTCCAGGGGATTCACAGACACAGTTGCTTTTACCCAGAAAATGGAACTCCATAGTTCAATTACAGCGGAAGATTATGCTTCTCGAGACAGCTAACAGTGAATTGACAACGCAATTACAATCCGCACAGGTATTACAGCCAGACACAGTAACCTCTGACAAACATTGGAGACCCAAAGACATCCCCTTCTCAACAATTACCTTGGATAACCCAGTAACTTCGATAAAATTACATCCATCTCTTCCTATCGTTATAATAGCAACAGAAAACGGAAAACTATACACTTACGATCCAACCTCTCCAGCACTACCACTGGGATCAATACAAGCACATACAAGAGCAATCACCTCCATATCTATAACGTCAACTACAGACAACATCACATACATAGCAACAGCCTCAAAGGATACCACTTGTAGAACTTGGCAATATCATCACAATACTCACACATTATCATTGCATCGTACTTACATAGGCCATGAACATATAGTCTCAGCGGTCAACTTCATTCAAAATCATCATCCACTTTATGTCGTCTCGGCCTCCAGAGACACTACAATCAAAGTCTGGGACACTACAAATGGATATTGTATACGTTCCCTCGCTGCACACGCAGATTGGGTTAGATGTGTCGATACAAACGGTGACTACCTTCTCAGTGGCTCACAGGATGCCTCTATCGTTTTAACCCATTGGCCCTCTGGAAACATTCTCTCTCGGGGTTTAGCCCATACCTACCCGATAGAATGTATCACCATCAGACAACTAGTTCAGACTGATGGCGAAGAATGGAACTCTCTCGGGTTCAGGTTCGCAGTCTCCGGAGCAAGAGATAACACTCTGATCATATGGGAAATGCCCCTACCGAAGTATATCCCCGGTAGACCACCAATCCCTCATACGACTCCCGAATTGAACCAATTCACTCGCGTAAGAACATTAGTAGGACATCAAAGTTGGGTTAGGGACGTCAAATTCGATGTAACAGGCGAATACATTTATTCCTGCAGTGATGATCATACACTGAGATGTTGGGAATTTGCTACAGGGAAATGTATCAAGGTATGGAAGAACTGGCATGATGGCTTCGTTACCTGTTTGGATTTGGATGCTCAGGGTTCATTGGGTAGACAATTGTTGGTTACTGGTGGCCTAGATTGCAAGTGTCATGTGTTGATGAGGTAATTGTACATGCAATATTAATCTGAAGAATTGCATGGACAAGAATTGTTATCATTTAGGTGATCTTGTATCATCATCACACACAAAACATTTATTGATTCTCCCCATCCGTACTGTTTGAAAGATGTTAATATTTATCATATCCCCGCATCCGTTGATCTTATTTCAAACTTACGAACCATTGATTCATAATATCTACTGTCTGCCCGCACAGAACCACAATAAATAAATACACGTCGGTTCATGGTATGGTCCAAACGCAAATTATTCCCCATCAACAATTACTTCAATTATATGCAATCATCTATCTCTTAAGACCAAATAATTTTCAATCGTTTAAACCAATGTAAACAGCATCAACATGCAACATATCATTTGTAATACTACTAACTGAACACTCATGTGAACTTTTCTTTAATTTATAATAATTTTTTGATCTATCTTTGTCTTTTTTTGTTTAGATATACACTTTATAAATTTATAAGTACGGTTAATCTGATGCAACGGCAACTTGGTTGACAGTTTGTTCCATGTCGATATATTGGAATTCAAATGGTTCATATGGAATACCATCACCAACAAAGAACTTAGACATCGATTCAACCCAATGCAAACGTAAGGAATGTAACATCGCAGAGGTACCTTCCATAACAACCAGGACTGCACAGGTTAACACAAACCACATAGCAAATAAGAAAAATGTCATAAAGACACCAATAAATCCTGTAAATCCAAAAGCAATTTGAATAGTCATAGTCCATAAAACACTCGATAATTGTGCATGAGCTAGGGATAAAGCCCATAAACGTAAGTATGATGCGGTATGGGAAACACAGTTTAGACAGAATTCAATGGTATGAATAACTTGATGAATCATAATATCAGAGAATTCTTCAGAACCATGACCATTTACTTCATCATTTTCGGCGCCACCTTCTTCATATATTTCAGCAACTTCGTCAGCAGAGTGGTTGTTTTGAGAAACAACAGCAGCACTAGCTTCAACATCATCAGATGCTGGTAGAGCAATGGCACCACCAACCTTGTGAGTGTATTTGAAGTGTAATGGCTTAACTAATAGTAACCATGGGATACATATCAAAGCACAAATTAATAAAAAGACTTGAACCTTAGCTTGGTGTGGGTATAATTCTTCATCGATAGTACCTGGAGATAAGAACATGTTAATCAACATGTTTAATAAACCTGGAGCTGGCTTACCATCCTTGATCCAATCTTTACTCCATTTGTAAACGATAGTGACAGATAAATAACCAAAGATACCTTGCATAAAGATTAAACCTGGAATGAAATTACCAATAATATCAATCATAGAGTGGAAATAAATATGATTGGCTAAGGAGAACATGTAAGAGTAAGACATATGGATAAAACCCATCAAGATAGATAGCTTCATCTTGTAAGAGTTAGAGAACAACAATGCATTTTCAGCACCATGCCAAGCCCAATCTAAACCGATGGCATAAGTACCAACAGACTTGGCAAAGATAGTCTCGCCTTTCTTGAAATGTTCTGGCCATTCCCAACCAGATTTGAATAAGGTCATAGTCTTGGAGAAAATATCATTGTAAAGGAAACCGGTATACATTGAGAATAAACCCATCATTAAGACAATATATCTACCAGAAAAAGCCATATCGAAAATTTCGTCTCTCTTCATCTTGCCGATGGTCTTTTCGTTAAGGACTAAAGCTAAAGCACATAAGGTCATGATAAAACCGTGACCTAAATCACCGAACATAATAGCAAACATAAATGGGAAAGTTACAATAGTTGGTAAACCAGCGTTGATTTCACGGTACTGAGCAATACCGTAACAATCGACAATAGCTTGAAAACCCTCGGTGAACTTGTTGGTTCTGTGGAAAGTTGGTGGAGTTCTGTTAGTTTCAAGAATTTGGATAATGGATGGAACATCAACACCTAGTCTAGTGGTCATTTCGTTCAATTGGTTCTGTAAAAATGTAATTTCATCCTTTGGAACCCAACCTTCAGCAATCAAAGTCTTTCTATTGTTGTCAAAATTAAACTTGTTTAAGATTTCAAAGATAGATTTTTCCTTACAAATATCTTGAAACCATGAATTTAATTCCTTAGAAATAGCATATAATTCACTTTCCAAGGTCTTTGTGGTGGTGTCTAACACCTTGTATAAATCATCCAAATCTTGGTTGACCTTGCTTAAATTGTTAGATCTAATTGTGGTGTTGTTATCAATGTCGTATAATGAAGCATCAAGGGATTCGGCAATCTTTCTGACTCTCCTGACAATTAAATCACCAGGAGAGAAAAGAATAAAGGCATCCTTATGGATAAAAGCCTTAGCCTTACTATCATAGAAAAGATCTGGTAATTCAACGTGCTTGAAGTATAAGTTACCTCTTAATATTCTCCAAAGGATTTGTTCCAAAGTGTTGACCTTGTCTCTTGGAATGACACCAGTAACGTAGTTAACTTGGTATACACCATTAGTGGTTTCAAAATCAGTGGAAATACTTTCACGTCTTAAAGAGGCAGTGGCTGGATCATCAGTCTTAAAGAAGACATCACCAGATTGTAAGACAGCTCTCATTTGTTCCAAATCAGCTCTCTTTAATTGAATTTGTTCAGCGGCAGATTCCATTTGTAATAATCTTTCCTCTAGAAGAACGGCGTTTTGAATATGGTCTTCAATGACAGCAGAACCAACTGGGGTCTTAATACGACCTTCTGGGAACTCTTCATCTGGGTTCTCATATAACTTAATGTTATGCTTTTCTAATAATTTATAGAAGTAACGGTATTGTCTTTGAACGTTATCTAATCTTCTAATTTCATTGACAAAAGAACGTTGGAAAGAACGAACCTTAGAATTTAAATCACGGAATTGAACCATACCTAATTCACCTAAGGTATAAACTGCATCTCTAGACATTTCTTGTGGAATGTAGAATTGTAGAAGGGACATTTCCGCGGAACGAAAAATAGCTTCCTCCTTTTCAGCCATATTGTACTATAGTTAAGTTAGCAAAGTAGTGGAGATCTGGTTTCAATGAGTAAAATTGATTGAAGAAGAGTATGTCTTAAATTGTGCAACCTTTTTATATAATCGATGCATGTTTTATTTTTATGCCCGCAGTCAAAAGTGTTGCAAGAAAAACGGATTAATGCAGCCATATCCAAAAATATTGTGCGGGTAAATCACAGTCCGTAAACAGTGAGCGACAGCGACGGTAAATTAATTACTGTCTAATAAAACTGTATCATCCATCATATATATTGTACAATTGTTTATCTACATAGAGATTAAATACCTCTGTTAAAGAATACATGCTTGATTTCTTTTCCGTCTTTGCCCTTCTTGTTTTGCAGGTCGGTTTCTAACTTATTGACAGAGATCTTTTGTCTTTGTGGGAATACAGCTAATGCAAATGGTAAGACGGCAAAGGATGTAACAGCAATAATACCAATATTAACCAGGTTTTGAACACCTGCACCTTTACCCTTTAGCCAGCCACGTTGCAACTTGACAAGAATCAAGGGTGGAATGACCATGATAGGGGTAGCGTTGATTATTCTACTCAGAGCAGTTTCACCAACGGCATACCAGGCAGCCTTCTTAGAATTACCAACTACTTCACCATCTTCATCCAAGACACTGATCCCCTTTCTGATTTCATTACCTCTCATTAAGAACACATTAACGATACCAGCAGAAACAACAGCAGCAAATGGGACTAACCTACCAAGCACAAGCTTTGCACTCGCGCTAACATTTAGCTTTGGGACTAACTTCTGTAGCCCTACAGCAACACCACAGGAGGCACCCACAGCTGCGGTATAATTACCAGCCAATTGGCCCATACTCATGACGTGACTCTTGTTAGCATTAGCACTATTAACGGCTACATTCAGAGATTGGTTAGCCCATTGCCAGAACAAAGTACCCGCGGTACCTAATCCAGGGGTCAGCATACCAGCGGTGACAACTAAATTGGAAAGAACACAGCACGACATACGGAACGGTAGGAGGACAGTGTTACCTGTATCTGGATGCACAGTAGAGTCCAAGACCTTCTTAGCATGCCAGAATTCCGGAGTAGTTACTGGCTTAATTTCAGAATTACGGTATGAGGAAATAATAGAACGAGCATTAGCTAGATCAGCTTGAGTAGTGAGAAGCATGGTTGGATCGGAGATTTCCGCACAATGACGGACTCTGCCATAGTATGTGGATAGATCAAAGCGAGACTCTGGAAGAGCTCTGGTTCCTGGAACTGATGAGGCCATTATTATAGTGTATTGGTTTGTTTTGGAATAAATGGACGCAATTATAATCTGTAAATAGTGACAGTCGAATCTTATATAAACTTCGAGAGATGAGTCAGGATGAATTTTTCACGGGATTACATGGCCGGCAACGGCCGAGTTCTTTTTCAATTTGCTTTTGACAGTGTCAGTATTGGAACTCTGAAATGGAAGCCATAGTGTAGAAGAAGCATCATGTCGATGGCATTTTGTAGTAGTCTGTTGATTAGTTTATTCATCAGGCTGAAAGTTTATTAGATATTAAATTTTTCGCATTGTGTTTAAAAAGTAGGGTGTGTAACAAACCCTACTTTGTCTGTTAAACCCTAACAAACCCTAATTATTACACTCTGAAAATTTTTCACGTTGAAATTTTCATCTCATCGCATCTCAAATATTATAATCAAATTAAACATTATTTAATAGAATATTGTATAAGATTCAATAAGGTCTAGTCAACCCAGAAGAAATTAACCATGTCTGACGATAAATCTCAAGTTAAGATCAGATTTTTTACCCGTGAAAAGGATGAGTCCCTACACGTCCAGGACACTCCAATGTACGTCCCTATTCAACTGAAGAGATATGGTTTATCCGAAATTGTTAACCATTTATTAACCACTGAGGATGAAAATAAGACTCCAATTCCATTTGATTTTTTGATTGACGGTCAGTTATTGCGTACCTCCTTAGATGATTACTTAACCAAAAACGGTCTATCTGCAGAAGTTTCCTTAAACGTTGAATATACCAGGGCAGTATTACCACCATCTTACCTATCTTCCTTCAATAACGAAGACTGGGTAAGTTCGATCGATATCTCTGAGCCAGTAAACTCTATTATCACAGGTTCCTATGATGGTATCGTTCGTACTTGGAATCTATCTGGTAAAGTTCAAAAGCAATACGCAGGTCACTCAGGTCCAATCCGCGCAGTTAAATACATTTCAGATACCAGATTAGTCTCTGCAGGTAATGACCGTACTTTACGTCTTTGGAAAACTAAAGCCAATGCCGCTGCTGTTGAAGACGATGAAGATGAAGTCGAAGAAGGTAAGACTCTAGCTATCCTAGAGGGTCACACTGCTCCAGTTGTCTCCATTGATGTCAACACTCCAACATCCCGTATTTTATCTGCATCTTATGACAATACTGTTGCTCTATGGTCCACAAATTACAAAGAAATGACTATTGTTGATCCAATGGCTGATCTAGGTAACCGTGCCTCTACAGCTGCTACAAAAAGACGTAAGTTAACTCTAAAGGATGGTACTATTAGAAGACGTGCTCCATTATCTTTAATGGAATCACACAATGCTCCAGTCGAACAAGTTATCTTTGACTCCAAGGATGCTACTGTCGGTTACTCAGTGTCTCAAGATCACACCATTAAGACCTGGGATCTAGTGACGAGTAGATGTGTAGACACAAAGACCACATCTTACTCCTTACTTTGTGTCGCCGAAATGTCTGGTGTTGGTCTATTAGCTTGTGGTTCTTCCGCTAGACATATCACATTGCATGATCCAAGAGGTGACTCTAATAAGGTGACGCAGCAACAATTGATCGGTCATAAGAATTTTGTCGTTGGGTTGGACACTTGTCCCGAAAACGAATATATGTTATGTTCTGCCTCCCATGATGGTACCGTTAAAGTTTGGGATATTAGAGCAGAAACCCCAATGTACACAATTACCAGAGAAGATGAAACCAATTTGGGTGATGATGTTTATGCAGTCAAGTGGGCCAAGGGTGTTGGTATTATCTCTGGTGGTAAGGACAAGAAGATCCAAATTAACAAAGGTGATAACATCTTCAAGAATTAGTCAAAGGAAAAGCATTTATACCTGTATAATATAAATTGATAAAATAATTGAATAAATTTGACATTATATGATAAATGTGTGTTGAGAAAATAAGTAGCATATTATAATTATAGTATGATACCTGTATAATTACTGGTTTATGATCTTGAATATTTAGGACTAGAATGTCTTATAAATTAGGATAGAAAATAACGACAATCAAATATTAGAATGTTACACTTAGAATATATTTTATTTTTGTATACTGTAAAAAAGGGAGAAGATTGATATGTATATAATCAACTGTTTGAAATGACATCTATAAAACCAATCATGCTGAATCGTAAGAAACTGTTTTAGATATAAATTTTTTGACATATAAATATTTTGAATAATTTATTGACAACAGAGCACCAAATAAGTTCAGGATACAAATAAATTAAAAATCAATATAACTATTAACGTGAATATATTGTACATAAAGTCTATAATTAAAAATGTATTAAAGCTCAAAAGACCTGAAAATTAAACCAATCTTGATGAGACATCAGATTGCAACTCCTTTGATACACCGTCTGTCTCTACATCCTCCACAGTACTATATATATGCTCAGGCTTTGCATGGGTCCTTGTCCCTTGAGTAGTTGTCCTATGGATCAAATGATCGTGATGATTAGGTGCTGAATGATATGAACCATGAGTTTTGTGATGTCTTAGAGAATGCGAATGGGTATCATAGAAGGATTCGCGTTGTGTCTCTGTACGTTGTAAAACGGATTCCATAGTTCTTAATTTGGTCAATTTTGTTAAATCTAGATCACTATGGACACTAGTGATACTATCAACATCACCTTGTTTTTGCTCCTTCATCATCGCAGCGTAACCAAATTGGGATCTGTGTCTTAATGTAGCACCCCATTTTTCAAAGATCCAAGGAGTTGGTACCAATAGAATACAGATTAGAGCAAAGAAGGTACTAGCCCATTTGATTTTCATCTTGGACGTGTACATTTGGACAGTGAAAAGAGGAAAGACACTACTCATAACATATCTTAACATATTATTAGCGGCCATACATGAAGCAACACATAATGGTGGGTAACAAGCTGAGAAGTACATGATGACGCTGAAGAAGATTAAGATTAGACCAAAACCAAAGGGGACACCAGCAGCGACGGGAGCCATCCAATGGACATCTGGTCTTGCAGTCCAAGCTTGCCAGAATAATCCAATTGGTAATGCGATGGATCCGACTTTACAAGCGAGTAAAAACTTTTCTGGTACTAAAGGTTCTAATTCACCAGTCTCTGGATTACGATGACCTCTATATGGAGCGACACGCAAGGAGGTTGGATTTTTTAAATCTGGAGTACCTCGTGGAGGAGCTGGAAATAAGTATTTTCTATCTAACCACATATAAAACACTGAACCAATCCATAGACCGAGACCGATACCAAGGAAGGGTAACCCTGATAGACCAAGACTCATTCTATAGACACCACGATAAATGACCGGATATGCTTCGAAGAAAGCAAACAAGACTGCAAAGATAAAGGCAATGTAGATACTAAACACGAGAACAATTGGTTCAACGACAAGCATCTTTAAGGGACGGAATACGGTGATTGTCATTGTAATCTTTAAAAATTCTTTCTTGTCCTCCTTAGTGAACTCCTTCAATTTGATATTTCTCTTTACTGCTCTTTTTCTTAAAATCACACCCTTATGAGTCTCTGGCATGATTACTAAGAATGGGAAGATTAATCCCGAGGCAAATAATTGAATCCATTGAGTCCAACGCCAACCCTGAGATTCCACTGCAAACCCAGCCATGATTGGAGACATGACAGGTCCCATAAATGGTGCTAAACAGAAGAAACAAATGGCAATGGACAATTCATCGACATCAAAGATATCCATGATAGTACCACTTGCGATAGACAATGCTGGAGATGCAAAGACCCCAGCAAAGAAACGACACGGTAGGATAATTCTCATGTGTCCGTTACTTAACCCAACCCCCATTGTGAAGAGACAGGATAAAGGTAATGAAACTAAATAGATTGGTTTACGACCAAATACTTCACTTAGAGGGGCACCAATAACTGTAGAAAGACCCAAAAGATAGAATGTTAACCCAGCAAGACCTAAAGTCTGAGAGACACCGTAACGTACAGCTAATTCTGGAACAGAATCTACATAAAGTGAAGAACCCATGGTGACAACAAGACAAAGCATAGCGGCAGTCATTGTAGTGATCCATTTACGGCAAAACCCCCAATTATGTGGATTATCCATATCTGCAGGTCCGTCCCAGTCGAGAGATCTTGGATCTACAGGGTCCGTTGACGCAATGGAGGTAAAACTGATCTCATCCCCGCTGGCGATTTCGGAAACCGGTGAAGGCGAGACCGAAGTTGCCCTGGAAGAAGATTCACCCTTGACGAAAGGTTCAGAGACTACTGTATTCTCTGAAGAATTCGATTGATGATCAGAATGTTTAGTAGAAATCTGTGGAGAAGCAGAAGAAGAAACAGCAGCTTTGATTTCATTCTGGGCATTACTATAATTTATGACCTCTACTGACTGTTGAGAGTGTGCCGAAGAGAAACTGATCGGCATTCTGTAATGTAGAGACTAATGTTTAGTGTTTAATGGGGTCTTAAGTTTGTACGGCTGGAGTAGTGGCCCTTGTAGAAGAGGGGGGAGGGGGGGGGAGAAAGTTGGAGAGTTTTAGACGGGCTTAGGATATTCGAATATAATATATATACTCTGGACACATCTTGCTTATAGTAGACTGGCAACTTGAACCGGAAGAGTTTGATAATCACAAGCGGAAGTCGGAAATAAGGGCGAAATCCGACAAAGTGAGAAGCAAGAAGTCTTCGGGGATAACTGCTGTTTCCGGCTGCATCTCCCCGGATTTTGCGCGATTTTAAGCGATACAATAAACAAAAGACTCAATATTAGGCCCTTTTGTTTGTACCGTGAAACGTGATAATGATGTTTGTGCAGTGGTTTGTCTGTGTTCCTGAGTTCGCGTATATGTGTTTCCAACGCGACAGAAATGCCATTCGGGTTCCAATTTGTTTCTGAACACGTTTGGTGTCTGTCAGTCGCACGAGAAAGAAATATAGACACGTGTAGTACCTAGACTATTATCCGTTAGAGTTTGTAGAACTTGACTACACATTAGATAAGAAGAGATTCCAGTGCGTCTTAGTCCTGTTGTTATTCTTTTTATTTGGCACTTCGCGTTCTCACAAAGGGAACAAACAAACTGAAAAATTTCAGACTGTGAAAAAAAACGAAACAATTAACATCATCATCAGTAAAGAGAGAGATCGATGCTTCGAGCCATGAGCAAACTGCCACAACTAATAGTCATTGCAGGTACTACGGGTGTTGGAAAATCACAACTTTCTATCGAGTTGGCTAGACATTATAATG
The DNA here is from genome assembly GCA_030572895.1 of Jamesozyma jinghongensis. Lineage (NCBI taxonomy): Eukaryota > Fungi > Ascomycota > Saccharomycetes > Saccharomycetales > Saccharomycetaceae > Jamesozyma > Jamesozyma jinghongensis. The sequence goes on from JAJMCG010000026.1 coordinate 49,344, forward strand.
GTGAGATTATAAACTCGGATGCGATGCAAGTATATAAGGATGCTCCGATTATTACCAACAAACATCCCATAGAGGAAAGATTCGGCGTGGTTCACCATGTTATGGACTTTGTCCCATGGGAGGATGAATATTCAATGAATAGATTTGAGGTGGATGCATTGAGAACCATTGATGAGATTATTGGAAGGGGTAAATTACCCATCGTTGTTGGTGGTACTCATTATTATTTACAAGTGTTGTTTGATAAAAGAGTCGATGAAATAGCTGAGACTCAGGGTCATTTGAGAGAAATGACTGAGGAAGAAAGGATTTTATTGCATTCTGGTGATAAAGAATTGATCCACAGTACTTTAAAAAAATTTGATCCTTTAATTGCAGCTAAATATCATCCCAACGATGTTAGACGTGTACAAAGAATGTTAGAGATATTTTATACAACGGGATCTAAACCAAGTGACATCTTTGCCAAACAAAAAAATATCTTAAAGTTTAATACTTTGTTCTTTTGGATCTATAGTGAACAAAATGCATTAGATAAGAGATTAGACGATAGAGTAGACAATATGATCGATACCGGTGCAATGGATGAAATTAACGGATTATTTGATTATTACAGAAAAAATGATTTAACTTCTCAGATTTGTGAAAATGGTGTATGGCAAGTCATTGGGTTTAAAGAATTTTTACCTTGGCTTTTACAAGGTAAAAAGGATACATCAGAATATACCTTAAAGGATGGTATAGATATGATGAAATTAAGAACAAGACAATACGCTAGAAGACAAATTAAATGGATTCAAAAGATGTTAATCCCAGATATTAATGGTGACATTTATTTACTTAATGCCACCGATTTAACCCAATGGAATATTTTAGTCCGTGATAGGGCACTACGTATTGCAGATAATTTCATCAAAAAGGAACCAATAATTGAACCAAGAGCTCCCGAAGAATTAAAATACTTGTTAACAAAAGAACAAACAGTAGATAAGAAAAGAGAAAATAATGAAGATGATTGTAAACAATACGTTTGCAACGTTTGTCAAAATTCTGATGGTGAAAAATTAATTGCCGTTGGTGAAAGAAATTGGAATATTCATTTGAAGGGTAGAAGACACAAAAGTAATTTAACTCGTGGTTCAAAGAAGGCAGCTTATGAAAAATGGAAGCAAGAACAAGAATCAATGAAACATGATCAACCTGAAATAAAGTCTGATTAAAAATTAATAGAAATAAAACAAAAACAATCAAACAGCATCCCTTGTTTTCGGTCCCGAACACATATAAACATACCGCATAGAACTATTATCGTAACAATGTACTACTATTTTTTTTTTAAATCATTTTATTAAAATATCAAATTATATATGATTAGATAACAATTTGTCATTAAGAACCTGTTTCTCTTTATTCCTGTCCTGAGTGAAAATTTCTACTTCATTCAAATAAGCCTCCGTAGTGTTGCTCAAATCGGCATAAAATTTATTTCCATGAACAATATTTTGTTTAACTTCCTCTAATAATTTCGAGGAATGCTTAAAATCCTCGATGTATAGATCACGGGCTGTAAATCTTTTCATTGGATCTAAACCATCATCAACCCCCTGAGTGTCGTTTGTCATTTCTTTCTCCTTATCTAACTTGGTAAATAATACTTCGTTTTCCTTAGTGCCGTCACGAACTTGTTGTAAATCTTCATCAAAAATTCTCAAATGACTTTGAAACACTGCCTCAAATTTACTTTGATCAATTACCTCATTATCCTTACGATATTCAGCAATAATCTTAATCAAGATTTTATTATTCAATGATTTATTTTCCACATTGATTAGAAATTTGGCTCTTGAGGTAAAACATTTACGGACCAAATTGCAATAGGGATCATCTTCTGAATTTGATGGGTGTACTTCATCTGAGGTAATCAGTTTTTGATCTATTGTATCAAACAACTCCTTCGATTCCATATTGATAGATTTCCCTTGCGCTAGGTATCCTCTTAGTACATTTAACTTGGAATAATACGTTTCATTAACTTGGTTAGAATCTTGTACAGTCCAATTAATCTTACCATGATTTAGTTGATACTGTTTATTAGTCTCCTCCTCATCTTTCAACAAATCTTCCATATGATCCAATTTGGTCAGTAAATTCTTAATTGATTCTGAAAATTCTTGTAATTTTTCCTCTACATTTTTTATTTCTTCCAGCGATGCTAATTGCATACCACTCTTTCTCTGTATTTCCATTCTAATCTCTGAAATCTTGGAATCTAAGGCTTTATTTAGTAAATCAATAGGTTCAATTATACTTTCCTGGATAAATTTATCCTGTCTTTCATTATATGCATTACATGATTCAATAAGTTCCAAAGGTAGTAGATTTTTGAACAAGACTTTTTTAAACTTCGATATATTCTTATCCAAAATATCATCAATTGGGATCAACTTAGTCATATCAACAGGTTTCAATATAGGAGGTAATTCAGAGGGTACTAATTGTAAAAAGACAAAATCGTTATCTCTAATTGTATCCGTCCGTAGTTCCTCGACAATTTTACTGAATGAATCGTTAGTCTCTAAATGGCATCCCTCTAATAGAGACTTACATTCATCCAAACATCTAATCATTACGCCGTACTTTTGTTCAGCTTGAAAGATCAAAGACATACGATAATATGTTACCGCTCTAAAATATGCTCCTTTATCTCTTATATGACTAATCCAATCTGATCGAATCAAATCACTTTTGACAGCATACCGTTCAGTAATCTTATAAAATGTAGTTATCTGAGAGGCTAATTTAGCTATCATACTATTTCCAATAGTCTTCTTTAATACTGCTTTAAGCCAAAAGCATTCCATACTCTGAGAGTGCATCAAATATTTCAATGCCTTAGCAGTATTATCATCAACAACAGCAGGTACATCTGCCGGTTGTTCTGCCAAGTAACTGAAGATTGAGGCACTTAATTGATAATATTGGTATTGTGGGTTAAGATTATCTGGTGTGGATGGTAAATCTAATGCCAATAATGAGTACATAGCAGCAATGTTGTACCAAACATTAAATCTTTCCCAGATAAGCGAATTATGTGATGCTGTATTCGATTTTGTTGAAAGGGTCTGACACCAAGTTACGGAAATTTGATCATTCGGGAACTTCTTATCCAGTTGCATAAGTACCTTTAGGTACTCGTATAATGTGTCTAACGAGTGCAAAGAGATGTCGAGATCTGTAATATCATTTCTCTTGGTTCCTATATATTCGATGTCCTCCTTAAAGGAATCCGCTGTCTGGTAAAATGTGTCATCTATTAAAGTCCTCAGAATCTCACTAAGATCTATTCTTAGCGTTCTCTTAAATGGAATCGCAAGCAACTCTGTCATTACTATAGTCGTTTACTTTCAATATTCACATAAGAGTTCCCTTACAAGACAAATTATATAATCTCTTCACCAACTCACGTGACACACTCAATAAAATTTTTTCAGTTGGACGAACTACAAAAAATGACAAAAAGGTGTACATCAATTTGATTATCATCATCATTATAAAGCCTCAATATCAAGCAAAGAACACTCTCCACGCAATGCCATCTTACACTGTTGAAGAATTACTTTCTCTAAAGCCATCTGACACCCTACCAGTTGATTTTGATGCCGTTGAATTCAACGCCATCATTGAAAAGGTCAAGCAAGTCCAAAAGTTAAAGGAAGAAGAATATCTAGCTGCTCACCCACATGCTCACGGCCATTACTCCCGTAGAAGATCTTCCCATGCTGGTTTGGTCTTTTCCGGTTTAAGACCAAAGGTCAAACAACACAAGCCAAAGGTGACCACCGATGAGGATGGTTGGTCTACCTTTGAACCAAAGGATGAAAGCGCTATTTCTGACGATGAAGACGATGTCTCCCCAGTCAAGAATCAAACTGTCAAGGCTAGGCCTAACAACAAGCACATCGGTTCCTCCAGACCAGCCGATGCCGCTGATATATTGGCTGACAAGAACGTTAGAGGTTTCAATGCATTTGCTGCCCTTGGCAGTGATAATGAGGACGATGAATAGGCTACTTAGTGTATGTAATATTATATAAATTCATTAATATATCACTATAATCTATTGTTTATTAAACGTGTTATTTCCTGTTTTTTTTTTGGCATGCCGACATTACATAAAAGATGTGTAAATATCCAGAAATTAGACAGAGTGTTCATAAAAAAAAAAGTCAAAATTTGAGACTAACAAGCAAACTAAATATCAAGAGAGTAATGAAATTATTCAGTGGGATACTACCGTTGCTTGCCTGCCTACCATTGCTAGTGTTGGGCCAGGATTATTATAAGATTCTGGGTGTGAATAAGGGAGCATCTGATAAAGAGATTAAATCAGCGTATCGTCAACTGTCCAAAAAATATCATCCAGATAAGAATCCTGGTGATGAAGGCGCTCATAGCAAGTTCATCGAAGTAGGTGAAGCATATGAGGTCCTGTCTGACCCTGAAAAGAGAAAGACTTTTGATCAGTTTGGTGCAGAGGGTATAAAGAATGGCGCTAATGGTCAACCAGGTGGTGGATTTCATGATCCATTTGATATCTTTGAAAGAATGTTCCAGGGTCAAGGTGGTGGTGGCCATCCATTTGGCGGTCACGGTGGCAAACCTCGTGGTCCTAATCTTGTTGCCAAGGAGACATTGTCCCTGAAGGATTATTTCCATGGTAAGGAAATTGATTTTAACATTGATTTGAACGACAACTGTCAGCATTGTCATGGGTCTGGTTCTGAGGATGGTAAAGTTAAAAAGTGTCCGGACTGTGGTGGTCGTGGTATTGTTATCCAAGTGATTCAAATGGGTATTATGTCGCAGCAGATTCAACAACAATGTGGTAGATGTCGTGGTGCCGGTGAGATTATTAAGAATCATTGTAAAATATGTCACGGTAAGAAAGTCACCAAACAAAACAAACAATTCCATATATCTGTACCATCTGGTGCTCCTAGAAATTTTGTTGATGTTAAAAGAGGCCAAGCTGAGAAGGATGCTTCTTTTGAAGCTGGTGATTTAATCTTTGAATTCTCTGAAAATGAGAAAGATAACATGGGTTATAGAAGACGTGGTAACGATCTATATAGAACGGAGGTACTGAGTTTGAAGGAAGCCCTAAAGGGTGATTGGACTCGTGAACTTGAGTTTTTGGATTCTGATGAAAATATAACGTTGAAGAGAGATGCAAATGAGATGGTACACAACGGTGAAGTCGAACGTATCGTTGGATTTGGTATGCCAATTCTCAACGACAATGATGAATTTGGTGACTTGTTCATCGAATACTCAGTGATGATGCCATATGGCTCCAAGACTGGCAGTCCGATGCGTGATGAGCTATAGAACATCTCAATACACGCCAAGACAAAGTAGATAGAATAGAATAGAGTTTGTAACTAGTATACATGAGAATTTAGAAATTGTAGAACGAAAAATGACCAACTGTATCAGATTTTTAGGCGAGACAAAAGAGAAAGGCTTCCGTCTCTATCAACAGCTGGAGATACATCATTCTTGGGAGGTTGCTATACCATGCATTATAATTTAGAGCAAATGCGGTGTTACCAGACATCAAACCGAGAATACGGATCTCCCTCAGTGACGCCAATAACAACACATGGAGTTGCACTTGCCCATACTCTTCTTTTAATAAACCCTGAACAAAATAACAGAACTACATATCTTCTATATATATATAATTAAATATTTACAACGCGACGCAAAAAAATCCCAACAAAAAAAAAAGCGAGAAAATTTTGCAAATTTTTTAGGGCTGCTTCCATAAAAAAAAGTATTTAAGAGCGACAAATTTGGAATTTTACAATTATTTCCCAGAGAAGAAGAACCATACATATAAAACTACCCTTCTGGATTACCAAGCTTAGACATGTATACACCTCCATATGTCAAATGAAGCACAAATGGCCGGAAGTAGATCAATGAGCACGGCTTACTACCGTCGCGACGCTCCTAGTATAATCTAGTCCTCTCGCGGTCTTCCGAACTGCACGTGAGAGGCACTGGTTCGCTCTGGGTGTATATACATATATATTATTTAGCGACCACTTGCTTGTGAAGAGTAAGAGGATATGCCTTGAGTCGCTATCATTGTGTTTCGCAAATGAAACAGAGTCACTTTTCGCAGAATGCGGATCATTCTGCATTTGTTTTGATTTGGGGCATTCCTTTCCAGAGACCGGTAAACTCCAAAAAAATCGTCTCCCAGCCATCGATATCTTGTACTCCTAACCATCAGAGGAGCCATTCGTAGATAATACAGACTCAGGCAGACAAAGGGTTTATTAAAGTTCACTATTAAACTAATTCAGAGATGCACGGGCGATGACTTGAAAATTTTTCAGCGTCGGAAAAAGAAAAAAAAGTGGAGCATCGATGAAAATTTTCATATTTAAGCAAAAAGATTTTATCATCTATTCTTGTCGTTAACATTTCTTGTATATAGATTGCGTTCTTATACTTCTCTTGTCCCTTATATAAATTCCCAAGCTACACCTTCACAACATCAACACAATTCATAGATACACAATGGCTCCTGTTGAACAAGTCTCTAACGTTTTCGACACCATTTTGGTTCTCGATTTCGGTTCCCAATACTCTCATTTAATCACTAGAAGATTAAGAGAATTCAACATCTACGCTGAGATGTTACCATGTACACAAAAGATCTCCGAGTTAGGCTGGAAGCCAACTGGTGTTATTCTTTCTGGTGGTCCATACTCTGTCTACGCTGAAGATGCTCCTCACGTTGACCAAGCTGTCTTTGACTTGGGTGTTCCAATCTTAGGTATCTGTTACGGTATGCAAGAATTAGCCTGGATCAACGGTAAGAAGGTTGGTAGAGGTGAAAAGAGAGAATATGGTCCTGCCACTTTGAACGTTGAAGACAAGACCAACCCTCTTTTCGAAGGTGTCGACCACTCTATCGTTTGGATGTCTCACGGTGATAAATTAAACGGGTTACCAGATGGTTTCAAGACTATTGCTACCTCCGGTAACTCTCCATACGCTGGTATTGCCCACGAAACTAAAGAAATCTACGGTATCCAATTTCACCCAGAGGTTACTCACTCCACTCACGGTAAGACTTTATTAAAGAACTTTGCTGTTAACATCTGTCACGCTACCCAAAACTGGACTATGGAAAACTTTATCGAAACTGAAATTAAGAGAATCAGAGAATTAGTTGGTCCAACCGCTGAAGTCATTGGTGCCGTCTCTGGTGGTGTCGACTCCACCGTTGCTTCCAAGCTTATGACCGAGGCTATCGGTGACAGATTCCATGCTATCCTTGTTGATAACGGTGTCTTGAGATTAAACGAAGCTGCTAACGTTAAGAAGACCCTTGTTGATGGTTTAGGTATCGATTTAACTGTCGTCGATGCTTCTGAAGAATTCTTAGGTAACTTAAAGGGCGTCACTGACCCAGAAAAGAAGAGAAAGATCATTGGTCACACTTTCATTCATGTCTTCGAAAGAGAAGCTGAAAAGATTAAGCCAAAGGATGGTTCTGAGATCCAATACTTATTACAAGGTACTTTATACCCAGATGTCATTGAATCTATTTCCTTCAAGGGTCCATCTCAAACCATTAAGACCCATCACAACGTTGGTGGTTTATTAGACAACATGAAGTTGAAGTTAATCGAACCATTAAGAGAGTTATTCAAGGACGAAGTTAGACACTTAGGTGAATTATTAGGTATCTCTCATGAATTAGTATGGAGACACCCATTCCCAGGTCCAGGTATTGCTATCCGTGTCTTAGGTGAAGTCACCAAGGCTCAAGTCGAAATTGCCAGAAAGGCCGATTTCATCTACATTGAAGAAATCAGAGCCGCTGGTTTATACGACAAGATTTCTCAAGCCTTCGCCTGTTTATTACCTGTCAAGTCTGTCGGTGTCATGGGTGATCAAAGAACTTACGAACAAGTCATTGCCTTGAGAGCTATCGAAACCACTGATTTCATGACTGCTGATTGGTTCCCATTCGAACACAGCTTCTTAAAGAAGGTCGCCTCAAGAATCGTCAACGAAGTCGACGGTGTTGCTAGAGTCACTTACGATATTACCTCTAAGCCACCTGCCACTGTTGAGTGGGAATAAGCGTATCTAGTTTATTGATAACATTATTCGTAATATATACACACACCTTTTCTACTTAATCCAAAGTAAATAAATATGTAAATTAGAACAGACGATTTTACAAGCGTACTTTAAGAGTGATAGTAGGTGGATCGTGGGATTTCCTTTGTCCCATTTGTTACTGTTACAACTTCACATGATCGTTACCATGTGTCAAAAACTGTGGAATTATTAAAAATGGATAATGTAGTATACTCAAAATATATAAATTTATGGGATTGAGCATTACTCAATAGGATTATCAAATTGTTTTCTACTTTTGTTTTATTACGATGATTGTTACCTTTTCAATAATTCAGTCATATCCCTCTTCGCTCAATATAAATTACTTACTTCTTCCGACGACAAATTAGACATTAAGAACCATTACAAAAAGACAGACAAGGATGTATCATCAATACAAAAGCATGTCTAATCACATTGTATTTCTAAAGAATAAGACCACTCCATTGGATAAATACGAGCAGCAATCCCATGAATACGACTACAAAGATGTCCAATTCATTCCATTGATTACTCATAGGCACATCCCAGAGGAACTGGCATCTTTGCTTCAGGATAGTAAATACCTAATACAACTGAAATACATAATAGTCACATCACAACGTACTGTTGAATGTCTTAACGAATCTGTAATACCGAAACTATCCCAAATTCAGAGGGATTTACTCTTTGATGTCTGTGTTTACACTGTTGGTCCAGCCACTGGCGAATTCTTACGTCGTGTTGGGTTTAGATGTGTCAAGGGTGATGAGTGTGGGAATGGTATGGTTCTATCGCATTTTATTATACGTGACGTGGAAGAAGGGTATAATGGTGAGATATTGTCCCTTGTTGGTGTCATTAGAAGAGATATAATACGAACGAATCTAACAGAGGCAGGTTTCAAGGTAAGGGATGTAGAGACATATGAGACAAGTGTAATGGAAGATAACTCATTGAGATTGCAAAAGGCATTGGGTCAAATGGCTAGTTCACAAGATGTTGGTGGATATATATGGGTTGTTGTTTTTAGTCCACAGGGTATTAAGGATATTATCAAATACCTCAAATTACACAAAACTGTTCAGGATAAATTGAGCATAAGGCTCTGTTGTATCGGCCCCACAACAAATGCATTTTTAATTCAGCATGGGATACGTCCACTTGTTGTGGCACCAAAGCCATGTGCAACTTCGTTATTTGAGGTTATGGAATCATTTAATGATGGTTGTATTCCACAGGAAATTAATTAAAATAATAAATAATATATAAAGACATGTACATATATTAAATGTCATCTGTTAATAATATGCTTGACATCAAGTATTTTTTCGTGCTATAATATTTTATTATGAAGTCTACAAATGATATCTTAAATAATCATCATTAGATTTTATTTGTAATTTGTGCTGTGAATTGGCCAAAATTGATACACTGTTTCTATCTTTAGATATATAATTGGTTAAAAGGATGCGTTGTATCATTTTTGAACTTATACAGGCACATCCCATTCTCTTTTACGTACGCCAGCTACACCACCTTCAAATCTGGACAAAACCTTCCTAATTCTTTTTGTACCAACTAATTCGTTTATCTTTATCGAACTATGCACAGCCCTTGTGCGCATTTGCTTTTCAGGCGTATATTTTAATCTTTGGGGCAGAATCCAATCAGATCTTCTTGATGGGGTTTTAATTTTGGGAACTAAACTCTCGTACAGATCCTTAATTTCAATCTCTTCTGTTTCACTATCACTCTCCTTTACCTTAATTTTATTATCTATATCTGAATCAAACTCAGATTCATCAGAATCTTGTGACCTTGTACTATTTCTCTTTCTTCTCTTTGCTTTATCATCTTGAATCTGTTCCTCTTTTTTCCTCTTCTCACTACGTTCTTTCTCAGACAATCTGGATGATCTTCTAATAACATGTGGACCAACAGCATCATCATCAGCATCAATAATACTATTTGTTGAAATTTCAGAAGACACTTTATTAATTTTAGTAAATGGTTCAGTCTCATATATATCTGAAGTATTTTCGTGACTATCCCTTTGTCTTCTTACAGCACCGTCCCTTGAATCTGGTGAACTCTCTAATGGAGACTCACTGGACTCCCTAGTAGAATCTAAACGGCTTCTACTTATTGGAGGTGGAATAGCAATTTCTTCCTCTTCATCATCTTCCTCATCGTTATCATTATCATTATCATTATCATCATTTTCATCATTGCCATTGTCTTTCTTTGTCTTACTCCTCTTAATTCTTTGATAATATACAGCATGTTCTCTTCTCCTTAATTCAGTAATATTAACTCTACCACTTTCAGAAATACCCTTCTTAAAGCTATTTATGATAAAATAATCTGTATATGATTCGAATTCCATTGGATGAATATCGCTCACTAGGTGCTTGATCTCCTGCCTCAATTCATTGCTCTTGGAATAAAGGTCTCTTATTTTCTGTAAATTTGTACTGGACATTATGATTTTATATCTGAATTGGTTGATGGGACACTGTTTGATCAGTTGTAGCGTTTCTTGTTTCTAAATGACAAGTAATTAAAATAATGGTTCCATTCAAAATAAATTCTGTCGCGCCGCAATTTTTTTTCTCTGAAGTCCTCATATAATAAAAAAAGAAGGTCAACTGGCAAGAATGGAACTTAAAGTTCTTTCTGACTTTGAGGGATTACCTCGTTAAACTTTGCAAGAGAAAAGTTTATTTATATTATATATATAGATATATATATATAATCCTGTCAATCATATATATAGTGGTGTATAATATAAGGTTTGTCTATAATTTACCAATGGAATCCATCATATTCATTAAGTCATCGTCCAATTCGTCCATATCGATATTATTGTTGGCCTCAGTCTTTGCATTTTGTTTCTCCTGATTTTGTTCCATAGCTACAGTGGCCTGAATCCAGTTGCAAACTTGGGAGACAAATGGCTTAGAGTTGGGAATAAAATGACTACCTGGATGTTTTAATAAAGTTCTCTTGTCCCCGGGCCACGAGTTGTATAATCTCATGGTTCTTTCCTCGGAGACAACAGAGTCCAATTCACCAAGGATATGTAAAGAGGGAGGAACCACGGATTTCTTATCTTCGTAAGCTTTTTGATAAATTTCTGGTTCCAATCTAAACCCACTGAAGGAGATAAAGAATTTTATATCCGGTTGTTGCTCTTTATTCAAATTCAACAATTTGTTAAAATTTTGTACTAAATAACCACCAAACCCGGCACCTTGACTAAACCCAATGACACCATCGAAGGGACCATTTTCAATCACATAACTGTGCAAAAAATCAAAAGTCGATTGTGGAATCTCATAGTTAAGAATTCCAGCAGGGCCCTTGTGAATTCTAACCCACCACCCGTACAAGTTATCGCTGGAATCCGCAGTGGTGTTAAACTCAGCAGCAATAGCTTTCTTTCTGGCCTCTTCATCCTGATCCGCATCACTCTTAGGTCCTCCTAGAGTGCTCTTATCAACTAACTCAGGTCCACATGGGTAGAATAATTCATAGCCCATCTTCCTAAGTGTTTTACGTAGCCCACCTGTTTTTGCCGAAAAGATCTTGTCTGACTGCACAAACCCATGCAGCATGAGTACCTTCTTAGCTCTCTGTGTCATGTTTGCTTTGTTTTGTTCTTGCTTGTAGTATAAAGATAATATTAGATAATTAATTGTATAAAATATTTCACACTGCGTTGCCATGCCAATCCGCCACAGCAGCAGTGCACCGCTATTCTCAGAGGGCCGACACCTTCAGGAGAGCATCTTCTAGTTCGACTCATGGTTAACTGCCAAATAGACACTTTATAGAACTCAATACACTCATATAGACTTTGCCTTTTACACTTAACTCTCGAACATCACCATCGAGTCACATTTCTCTCTGCTGTCCACTGAAAAAATTGAAAAAGCGTCTCTGAAAAATTCACTGAAACTTTTACAATTGTTGATCTGTCTAGAGAGGTTACTTCCAGTGGAAACCAGTCTAAAATCGGTTCCATTCTATACCTATATCATAAATCATCATCTCTAGCCGTTAGATACCTATTAGCTGAACCCGCTCCACTGATCATTGATACCCATTGAAAGTAAATTACTCCCAGTATCTATAGCTTCCACATTCTTCGACTAGTCCAGGTACGGTTAAAGTCACCAATCCTCATCCCAATTTTGCATACATATATATATCTAACTACAATACACAATTCCGTAGTATAAGTTATGTCCCAGTGTAAGCATATTCAGCAGATCATACAAAATGATAAATCAAAGGAAAATATACTCAAAACATGCAATATAGCCAAATACATCTTAACACACTCCACAACCAAGGATCGTCTTCTTTACACACAGAGATGCACAACCTGTAATGAAATAAACGCAGGATCTACTTTTATTTGCTTACAATGTGAGTTCAGTGGTTGTTGGAACAATAAACATTTCATCACACATTCAAATACAACAAATCATACATTTGCTATGAACTCCAGTAACGAATTACTTTTCTGTTTTAAATGCATGGACTACATTGGAGACTCCGAATTAATTAACAATTCTTCCCTAAGTAAAGCTTGGGATGACATCGTACTAAAAACCAATATCCCAACTATGGGTAAAAGAGACGGACTGAATGGTTTGGTCAACTTTGGTGCTACTTGTTTTATTAGTAGTATTATCCAATCACTGGTACACAATCCATATGTGGTCTCCCATTCGATGAGTCAAGCGCATGGAAATCTGTGTCACATTAAGGACCCCACACGATGTATTACGTGTGCATTGGATAATATAATTGCTCAGAGCTATGGTGATGACCCAAATGTTGATGCCAGCGAGGGACTAATGTCTTTGCTGATTTGTTCTTGGAAGATTAACGAAAACTTTGCGGGATATTCGCAACAGGATGCTCATGAGTTTTTACAGTTCATATTGAATCAATTGCATAATGACTATAGGAGAATCCATCATAAGGAATCTATCTCTAATGAGAAGATTAATTATTGTGGATGTCTGGTCCACTCAATGTTCCAAGGTGCATTGAAATCCTCAATCGAATGCACAGAGTGTCAAGATGATTCAAAGACCATCATTGATCCCTTTATGGATTTGTCACTTGACATCAAGGATAAGACAAGGTTATACGAATGTCTGGATAGTTTCCATAAGAAGGAGCAATTACAAGACTTCAATTTTAGTTGTCCTAATTGTCAAACGACAAAGGATCCTTTCAAACAACTGACCGTGGATAAGTTAGGCCCAGTCCTGGCGTTACAGTTGAAACGATTTGAGCATTTAAGTAACGGTAGTAATGTCAAATTAACACATTTTGTCGAATTCCCATTATACTTAAACATTAGTAAATATTGTGATGATGGGAAGATGTCACAAAACGTTCCAGATATCATATATGAATTAATCGGTGTCATCAGCCATAAGGGCACAGTCAATGAGGGTCATTATATTGCCACGTTAAAGACACCTGGGAATAGATGGTTTAGATTCAATGATTCGATGGTCACTGAAATATCTAATGAACAAGTCTTTAAGGATGAAGCATATTTATTATTCTATGTAATTAGACAGGCAAATTAAATAATGATGTAAACAAAATAAATTATATCTGTTTCCATTAAAAACTGTTTGTGATGTGAAATATATGTTTGTGTAAATATATAATGCGTGCATATTATCTAAAGAAATCATCCTCGTCGTAATCGTCACTCTCGTCGTCACTTAGGTTTGATCTACCTGTACCAATATTAAATTTAGATTGAATTCCAGACCTTATGCCCTTCTTGTTAGCGAATTTTAATTGTCTGGATTCCCTAGATTCCTCATCGTCTTGATTCATTTGTAATCTGTTATCCTTCTCATCAATGGCTCCAACTTGAACCATTAATTCCTCAAAATCAGAGACTGTAGTCTTGTTTCCACCTAGCTCTAACAAAGTAATCATATTCTTGAGAACGTTACCATTGTAATACACTAACAATGTCGGACAGTTAGCCTCTGGATAATTCTCAATGGCCCTATTCGCAGGGATCTCAACAAACTTAATCTCACGAAATTTAGGTGCCTCTTTTTCAAAGATGTGCGCCAATATTCTACTCTGTAAGTTACTTTGTAAGGATAAATGAACAAACACGTATACAGCATTTGGGTTCTTCTTGGTGTCATCACTGTCAATAGCTTCATCATCCAAAAAGGTATTATTTCTTCTTTTCTCCACCTCACCAAACTTTTCACCACCTTGACTAGCCTCAGTGACCTCTTTGTTATATTCCGGTTTGTTAACATGGTACACATCACCAAACTTAGACTTCTCCTGCAATTTACTCAATTCAGCAAGTCTCTTCCTCTTGTACATCTCTAAGAAAACCTCGTCTTCCTCATCTTCCAGCTCCTCTAACTCAGACAGGTCCTTATCCTCCAGTCTATTCTCATGTTGCTTAGCTAGGGCTTCTTCCAGAGCTTCCTCTAACTGTGCCGTGGGAGATGGTGGTCTCTCGGGAATAACACCCTTGGCCCTTAGGATATCATTCCATTCTGTGTCCTCAGATTCGTCCACTTGGACTTGAAACATTGGTTCGTTCTGCATCCTTGCCGATCTCTTTTCTCTCGATTCACTGGTTTATTAATAAATGCAGTGAAACTTAACTGATCAAGTTTTTTTTTTTTTTTCAATATTGAAAAATGAGTGATATATTTATTATCTATCAATAGATAACCAAGACTATAATAGTATCATCAGGACCAATGACAAACTCCTCATCTTACTACTGTGACAACAAGGATCATAACATCTTGAGACTCTTTATTATCAGACACGGACAGACGGAACACAACGTGCTCAAGATCCTCCAGGGGCACAAGGACATCCCTATCAACACTACTGGAGCTTCTCAGGGGAAGAAACTGGGCCATTATCTTAAGGAACAAGGTATCACATTTGACAAAGTAGTCTCTTCAGATTTAGTCAGATGT
The DNA here is from genome assembly GCA_030572895.1 of Jamesozyma jinghongensis. Lineage (NCBI taxonomy): Eukaryota > Fungi > Ascomycota > Saccharomycetes > Saccharomycetales > Saccharomycetaceae > Jamesozyma > Jamesozyma jinghongensis. The sequence continues at coordinate 64,547 of JAJMCG010000026.1, forward strand.
CAGCAAACCCTTAGGGAAGTTTTGCAGGCCTCTGGGCAGCCGAATGTTCCAGTAGAGCTTACCCCTGCGTTGAGGGAAAGGTATATGGGAGTGATTGAGGGGATGCATATTTCAGATGCAGAGAAGTATGCGGATAAACATGGGAAGGGTTCCTTTAAGGACTTTGGGGAACAGATGGATGCCTTTATGGAGAGACTAAGTACTGAGGTGATGAAGGTCGTCGATGAGAGTGTCGCTGCGGGTCTTGAGAACGTTGCATTGATGAGCCATGGTGGCGCAATCAGAACAATCCTTAAATGGTTGAATTATAATCCAGAAGCCCAGAACATCATTGTGTTCAATACCTCCGTGACCATTGTGGACTACCTAAAGGACACAAAGAAGATGGTTGTGAGAGATGTGGGTCTCACTACACATCTTGGTGACGGCCAATTTGTGGTCAGTGACCTCAGACTACGTTAATGTGACTAATATACCACTATATTTGAATATACAAGATACAATATAATATATATAATTAATGGATTTCAGTTGTTTTCCGCGGAGAATCGCTCGGAGTTTGACAAAAAACGTATATAAGAGAGTGACATTTCATCATTAATTCAGGGATTATCTTCACAAGTAGAAGAGCAAAATATAACAACATAGACATGTTTAAGAAACTTTACGACGCCTGGAATGGCCTTAATAACCCTTACACTGGCACTGCTCCTTTGCCAGACCCAACCTTACCTGCTGCCTCCCCAACGGGAAACACTTACTCCTTCACAGACATGAAGAAGATCGTTGCCCAGCACAATCCAAGTGTGGTTCTTGTGGACGCTAGAGAACCTTCTGAGTTTGAATTAGTCCGTATCCCGGGCTCAATCAACGTCCCATACAAGAGCTACCCTCATGCTTTTGCCCTCAGTGAAACTGAGTTTGAGAACACCTTCAAGGTCCCAAAGCCAAGCAAGACCGCCGAATTAATCTTCTTCTGTGCCTCTGGGTTCAGAGCTGGTAAGTCTAGACAGGACGCTTTTGATAATGGCTATACTAAGACTTCTATCTATCCGGGCTCCATGAACGATTGGGTCGCTAATGGCGGTGACAAGCTATCCTTCTAGGTCGCTATATAACCATCGTATATATTTATTTACGTTGTAATGAAACTACTTATGATGAAGAGTATACTTACTTCCTATTATTGTTGCTGTATCTCATTCCAGTTCAATCCAATAATTCGTCATTCCGGGTATTAAGGATAGAACTAAATATAACGAGAGATAAACCCAATTTTATTGGACAATCCATACACACCCACACTGAATAATGGCAGAACAAGGGATAGAGACAACTCCAGCAGGTAACACATACGTCTTTACAGATATCGTAGAGATCGTTAGGGACAAGAAGCCAAATGTTCTTCTCGTGGACGTAAGGGCCTCTAGCAAGCACTCGGTCGCTACTATCCCTGGTGCAATTAACGTTCCTTACAGGGATAGTCCAGAGGCATTCACCCTCAATGATGTCGAATTCAGGGAAAAGTTCCAAATGGAGAAACCAGACAAGACTAAAGAGTTGATATTCTTCTGTGGATCAGGTAACAGTGCTAGAAAGGCCAGGCAAGTCGCTGCCGAGAATGGATACGACAACACCTCCATATATCCTGGCTCCATGACAGACTGGCTTGCTAATGGTGGTGACAAGTTACAGTTATAGTTATATAGTTACATTTATACAAATATTTAATGTACCCTTTCTCTCTGATGTCATTCGTTAACACGGCCCTTTAAATATTGGTGACTCCGAAATTAAAGAGATATTTACTACTGATAACTCCCAAGAATACTACACAAATCAATAGAAAACACAATGTTTAGATCACTGCTAACCAAATCATACGCACCTATCATCAAGAGATCAATGTCTACAAATTCTGCAAAGACTTACAATTTTGAACAATTCAAGGAGGTAGTCAAGAATCCATCGGTATCAAAATTATTGATCGATGTCAGGGAACCAAAGGAGGTTAAGGAATATGCTCTCCCAAACGCATTAAATATTCCATTGAAGAGCTCCCCAGGTGCTTTGGGATTACCTGCTGAGGAATTTGAAAAGGTATTTGGGTTCCCTAAGCCAGCTACAGATAAAGAATTGATCTTCTTCTGTGCCAAGGGTCTAAGAGCTAAAACTGCACAAGAACTAGCTACATCGTATGGGTATCAAAGCACAAGTGTCTACCCAGGTTCGATGACTGAATGGTTGGCTAAAGGTGGCGCAAATATTAAACCAGAATAATCTTAAAATCTCAATGATGTGACTGTTCTAAATATCTATATATTCAATTTATTATAATACATATTTTTCTATCTGTTCTGATGAAATTCAAATTGTTTGAATTCTTTACCCAATCTCTTCTTTCTCTTTCTCTCCATTACCTTTTCACGTTGTTTAGTCTTCATATGGTCAAACTTCCATTTTTGAATCACTTTACGTTTTTCAGATTCCTTTAAATGGTATCTAGATTTATTATCCTTGTTAATCTTATTCTCATATTCCTTAACAATTTTTTGTTCAAGATCTCTGTTTTTAATGGTTTGTAACTTCGATTTCATACTTGTCAATCTTTCCTCCATTGCCACACGATCATGGTCATCAACCTTTGCCATAAATTTACGGTCATGTAACATCCCATCTAAATCAGCAATCTCCTTCTCTCTATATTCATCCAAGAACTCATAACGTCGTCTAATAACATTAAGATCTGTTGCTGCTCCAGTAGACTTTTCAAATCTAATATCACCATATAGGTTCGACTTGGCTCCTGCTGGAACTAACCCATCAATCTTTCTAATCTTTGAAACACGTTTCTTTGATGAAGTCTCAGTAGGAGCATGTTTATGCCTTTGTTTCCTATCTTTCTTCTTGTTACTATTAAACCTACCCCCTCTTTGGTCGTCCTCTTCGTCCTCTTCCTCAAAGAAGTTACCGTCTAATTCTTCGTTATCAGATCCCGGTTGGTCACTGTTACTATTATCACTATCATCTTCAAATGCTTCCTCTTTAAAGGTTCTTGAAGCCTCCTCCGTACTTGAACTCTTCTTAAAATTACCAGTGAATTGCTTCTTCTTATTCTGTTTTTGCTTTCTCTCCTTCATTTCTTCCTCTTCCATCAATTTATCCGCTTTCTTCAATGAGCCAAACGATAGAGTCTTTAGCTCATCATCTTCATCACTTTCTTCCTCTGGAGCAGCGTTTCTTTTCGAGAGAATCTTGCTTAATTCGTCTTCGTTTTCCTCAAAGTCATCCTCTTCTGAATCATACGTAGGCTTAATGTTTTTAAAAAAGTAAGACATGTTCTCAATTTTATGATATAATCCCAACTACTTTATACAATTTAACTATATCAATACTCATCTCATCTCATCAAATATTTTTCTCTCTATATATTTAAAAAAATTTCTCTGAAAAAAAAAAAACGCAGGGTGCGATGTTCGGATTTCCAAATGAACATACTGATTTATATGATTGAGCTATAGATTAGTCTATATTATTTACAGTTCATCATGTTTTTCACCCTTTGCTTGTCCCTTCGGTGTCTTGTTAGCCTTCTTCGCATTGTTCTTGTCCTTGCTCTTGGCCTTGGACTTGGCGAGTTTCTTACCTGTCTTCAACATCTCTAAAAAGGATTGACGTTCGCTCAATGGTCCCTCGTTTGGTTCTTCACCAGTGATCCTTTCCAAAAATTTGGCTACCTCTAACTTGGAAATTGATTTCCCATCAAAGGTATGGCATTCATCATTCGTATTATCTAGTAATACAAGCATACTTCTTTCCAAATTAGACTTTTGAGACTCAATGAGCTCGCCTAAAGTCTTCCAAATGTTAGGATACGTCTCAAAAAGCTTAGCGTCATCCATAGAGACAGAAGTTACTTGCTTGTTATACATGGAGAAGAAACTTATCTTTCCTAACCAATCTAATGCCATACTCTTAAACATTGGTGGAATGTTGTCCTTCTTAGAAAACAACACAACAGAATATCTGGAGGCATCCTTATCCTCTAGTATTTTCCAAATGGTTTCCAGACGGGCAATCTTCTTGACATAGTTCTTAATTCGAGAGATGACAAAGTCAGCCATAGTTTTGAACTTTCTTGCACCTTGGTACACCTCACTAGCATGATTACTAAATTTAGTACTCCTATCCTTTAAGTTAACCTTTGGTGGTCTAAAGATCTTGACAGTAGGAAACCCCTTAACGCCTTGCTCTGAGCATAGTTGCTTGTTTTTATCTAGATCACAATTCACAGTGGCTATTTGAACAAACCCATCAACTGCTTTAGCGACCTTGTCCATAGTTGGTTTTAATTGTTTACAGTAACCGCACCATGGGGCATAGAATTCAACCAGAGTGGTATAATTTGTCCTATGGATAACCTTATTAAAGTTCTTTGATGTAAGTTCAATGATATGTGGATTAGAATCGTAGAAATTTTGGCATGAGACCTGGAAAGCCAGTAGTAACACAAATAATAATGTAGATGGTGACATATTACTCAGATCCTAAAACTGAAGACCTTAAGATTGAGTATTTCTTGTCAATATATCCTATCTTAACCCATATGTGTGAATTTAATTGAAAATCTCGAAAATTTCGCGAGGCGTTTAATGATTAATAGAAGTGAATTAAAGGCATGAGGATTACTCTTTTCATGGAAATGCAGCTTGTTTCTAATTATATTGATTGAACAGCAATCTATAGGTAAACATACTTTAATCATGGAAACAAATTCATTGACAACTTCATCTTACTCCTTTTATGCTTTCTACATACTTTACAGACACTTTCATTCACCAAATAAGGGGCGTACCTTCAAATTAAATGATATAAACAATACATTATATCCAGAGAAAAAGGTGGATGTTAATGAAAAGACTTCTTTATTTATAACCTGGAAAAAAAAGGGGAAGAGCTCACATAGTGATTATCAATTAAGAGGATGCATTGGAACGTTTGCTAAGCTTCCAGTGTCGATGGGTATTGAAAAATACTCATTGATATCTGCTTTGGAAGATACTAGATTTTCTCCCATCATTGGTAAAGAATTAAAATACTTGAAATGCAGCTGTAATATTTTACAGAATTTTAAAACCATATACGGGAAAGGTTGTGAGGATGGTGATATATTTAATTGGGAAGTTGGTGTTCATGGTATCGAATTAAAATTTAGAGACCCGAAAAGTCGCAAGACTTATAGTGCAACATTTTTGCCTGAAGTAATGGTAGAACAAAAATGGGATAAGACAGACACTTTTTTAAATCTGATTGAAAAGGCAGATTGTTGGACATCTGTCAATGAAATTATGGACGATTATGAGGAATATTTTATAGAAGTTATAAGATATGAAGGAAATAAAAGTATGATAACATATGAGGAGTTTTGTAAAGAACTTCAACTTTTAGAAGACTCTGAGAAACATGAATCTTCTTGAACTTTTTGAACTTTTTGAATTTTTTGAACTTTTTTATTTAAAATTATTATTTGGAAATGACAAGCAATGAAAATACGTATCTAAATATTATTTAAGAATATGAAATACAATTTTTAGCTAATAAAAATTCATGATAATTATAGAAGTTATGAATAAATGTATGGTATTTTTTGAGAGAGCCTCTAAATTCGACTTTTAGAAGCAACAGTTTTCTTTATCCTTTCTTAGTAATCTATCAATACCATCATTTAACGATGTATTTAAAATCATTTTTTCAAGATGCTGGTTTTCGTTTAAGGCTGTTTGTAATTTTGTTTCTTTTATATACGCTTTCCAAAGCTCCCTGCCTTTTGGAGTGGTAATATCAAATTGTGGTTTATTCTCTTTCAATTTTATTTCTGAAATTTCAATTATATTTTTTAACTTCTGAGTTGATTGCTTCTTTAATTCTAATGATTTTATAACATTTCGACTATCCAAGAAGGGATTATTTTTTATGCTTTTCTCATCATGTTTATTGAGATTTTGCTTGTGGAGTTTTTCTGGTCTAAATCTTGGTAATATGTATTTGTCCGGTTTGTTATTGGGTCTCAATGGTATAACTGGCTGTTGAACAACATCTCTAAATAGTATATTCTGAAAGGCCTTCTGTTCCTTCTTATGTTTTAAAGTAATCGGTTTACACTCTTCTCTTGTATTTACAATATGTTTAGAGGTGCTGGAAGTGGTAAGATTAGTGGTTATGGTTATTTTCGATGCTTTGGCCAAATTTTCTTTACGTTTCTTTATAATAAACAGCATGAAAGCTCCAAGAACCACCCCAAATATTTTGTATATCCAATAATAATTGTTCGACTCTACGTATTGTGTGTCGATTCCAAAACTTGCAACATTCAAGAGACAATTGAATGAAAGAGCATGGATTTTTTGGTCATTATTATTAAGTAAACTTGGTTGTTTTGGGTTCGAAATGCAGTTTAAAAATCTTGCTTTTGCTTCAGTCTTAAATACTCTGCTGGCACTTAGTTGTAATAATTGTTTTTGGAATGCGATATAACGCTCAGAAAGAAGCGATTCATTGGAAAAAATGGTTTGAGTTTCAGATTCTAAAGAATGAACCAGAGATGGAATATTTAAAAGTAAATTCTCATCCCAATAGAGACTCGTACTAAGGGAACTCCTATAGCGTTTATAAATGGAAAGAAGCGCTGAAAAAGTAGTTATAAGCACAAATACCATCTCAATTGAGAATCTCGAGAATCTTAAACGGTCCACCAAATGTGTTTGAAACATTATTCAGTTTGTTACTATTGTTATAATTGCAATTTTACCCCTTATTATAATTAATTTAGGTAAATTGTGGACAAAGTGGTGATCTATATTAGAAAATAACTACAGCATACATATACTATACCAATTTTCCTGTTGAAAAATTTGTGACACAAAAACCAAGCCCAAACTCAATTTAATAACACTTTATATTTTATTTTAGTTTACATATATATTATACAATATATTAAATGAATTTCATGATAACTTATTTATATACCCATCTACTCATCAGACTTCGCGTTTTTCTCGACGTATTCAGTAGCCTTAGCCTTGACGTATTCAATGTTCTTGGTATCATCCTTGGATTGTTCGAACTCTAGCCACTTGTTAAAGAAGAATTTAGCTTGCTTTCTAGTTATCTTCTTTAAAACAACTCTTTCGAATAAATCTTCAACCTTCTTCTTTTCACCAGCCTTGATTTCTTGATCAATATAGACATTCCATAAATCAATTCTCTTTGGAGCATCAGCAATTAAACCTTCGAATAATGAACGACCTCTTTCAGTTTGGCCCTTCGTAAATTCTAATTGGGCGAACTTTCTTACGACTTCAACATGGTCACGTTTCGGTAGAGCCTTCAAAGCATTGGCTAAAACATTACCAGCTTCTTCAGCATTATGTTGAGATATTAAGAAATCAGCCCAAGCAACCCAAATAGAAACTCTTTCACTACCAAACTTCTTAGCAGTAGCCTTAAATAATTCGGCAGCCTTGTCAAACTTTTCACTCATTTGGTAAATACTTAGTAATTTGTTATGCATGGTGAAAGAGTCCATGTATTGGCAGGATCTCTTGAAAACATCTTCCAAAGTCTCAGTAGAACCGAAGGTGTTTTCTAAATTCAGCATAGCAATCCAAATATTTAACTTTTCAGCTTCTTCTCTAAAGTTTATGGATTTCAAAGCACGTTCAGCAATTTCACGAGCCTTGTCAATTTCACTTAATTGTAATTGGAAGGCCATGTAATTCATCCATACAACGGAAGAGTTAGGATTACCAATAATTAAACGTTCAAAATCAGAAACAGATTCAGGAGCTCTGGTATTAATATCAATTGTCTTATCTTCAATGATTCTCTCTTTTCTCTTTCTGTGCTTGTGTTTTTTACCTTCGGTGAAATCTTCTTCTCCTTCTTCTATATCGGAATCAGATTCTTGAGCTTGGTCTAAAATGGAGGCGGTCCAGTCAAAACCGGTGCTCAAGCTTAAACCATCAGTAGTTATCTTGGCTCTCTTAGTTGGAGCGTCCTCTTCATCCATATCAACATCAGAGTCGGAATCGGAGTCGTTGTATTGAACATCTTCCATAACTTCATTTTCGACATCCTCGGAAACTAGTTCGTTATCTTCTTGATTGGTAAAGTGAGAAGCCTTCAAACTTAAAGATAATTGCTTCTTTTCGGTGTTAGTCTTTAAAACGATAGCCTTAACCCTGTCACCTGGGCCAAATAGAGCAGATAAGTCTTCAGGTTTCTTGTCAGCAACTTCTGAAACATGAGCTAAACCAGTGACGTTTAAGGTGTTGTCTAATAAAACAAAAACACCAAAGTCAGTAACATTCTTAACAGAACCATCAAAAACATCTCCAACCTTAATATCAGCGTAGTTCTTTAACATCCTTAATTCGCCATTAATTTCTGATTCTCTAAGAGTCAACAAAATACGAGAATCATCCTCACTTTGAACAACCTTACCAGAAACATGTTGCATTGGCTTGTAGAATTTTTTCCATTCCTTTAAATATGAGTCAGATAGCTTACTGACTGGAATAAAAGCATTTAATTCTCTGCTTAAGTAAACAAAGATACCCTTATCGGAAACCTTTTTAACTAAGGCATCAACAATATCACCTTGCTTAATGTCAGAATGAGACGAAACCAATGGGGTCTTGGCATCATCAGAACGTAAAGACAAGTTAATCTTTTTATTTTCAACATCTACAGAGAGAACTGTAGCTGTAATAATTTCATTTATCTTGTTTTCATATTCTTCTTTCAAAGAAACAGAGAAGTCATTTAGCGCATCAGTGGCAAAAGCTAAACCAGTAAGCTTGTTACCTAGATCTAGTAATAGGAACTTGTCGAAGATCTTAGAGATACGAGCTGGAAGCTTGTCACCAGCCTTAATGCTCTTGATATCCTTAACAGTATGGGATTTCCCAGTGACAGTAACAATCCCGTGCTCGGTATCAATTTCGCTAACAACGACAGGAATAGCAGAACCAAGAGGAAAGTTTTCTTCAAGCTTTTCGGAAGAATTCAAATCACTTTCACTTAAATCAAAGACAGAAATCTTCGCCTTTAATGCAGGAGAAATAGTTAACCATAAAGTTGAATTGTTGTAATTATTAACATAACCAACTAGTTCATCACCAACCTTAACGTTTTTGAGAGCAATTGGGGTGAAGTCATCATTCTTAATGGCAGATGGCTTAAGGGCTAATTCTAAAACGCTACCTTTAGAAACTTGGTGTGAAATTGGTAAGAACTTGTGACTTTTTATGTCATGGTTACCAATAATTCTAGCCTTGATAATTTCACTTTTCTTGAAAGCGCTTAATGGTTGCTTCTTATCAGTTATGTCATTGTAATTATCAAAGACATCTGAAACATCAATTCTACCATGGATGTTATCGGCAAGGATAACGTTCAGTTGGTTCTTCTTAACGCTTCTAATCTTACCTTTGATAACCCTACCAATAGCAAAATCGTTTAAGTCCTTGATAGAGGTATCAATTGGGTTAGAAACATTCTGGTCAGTGGACTTCTTAGATTTGGTTTCCTTCTTAGTATTTTCTTTCAATGTCAATAAAAACCTTTCGTTGGCATCATCCTTTCTTAAAATAAATGCCTTAATAGACTGGTTGACGTAGAAGGCTTTAGAAATATCAACATCTCTGCTTTCGACAGCGTAACTTGGTAATACTAAACCTACAAACTTACCAGTAAAGGCAACAAAAATGCCCTTTTCAGAAATTGACTTCACATAACCAAATAATGGCGTAGCACCGTCGAGAGATTTGATTGCATCATAGGACAATGGTAAAGTTTTCTTTCCAGCAGCCTTGATCAACGACTTCTTTAAAGTTAAGTTGAAAACATGGGTTCTGGTGTCCTTGTCAATAACTAGACCTCTTAATTCGGAACCAATTATAATCTTCTTTAAAGCTGCTCTGTTTTGTTCAATTCTGTCATCAGATAATTGACCGGCGTAAATAATGCCTCGAAGACCAATATCCTTCATTTCAACAACTAAAGAGTCCTTGGTCTTTTCAACGACGGTGACATCAACCATAGTTCTACCTGGAATCATCTTTTCGATCATTTGCTTTTGTTCTTGAGCTTGATCATTGGAAACCTTACATGTAGCAAGAATTCTAGAATTTTCTTCATCGACCTTCAAAAGTTTAACAGAAACAGTTTGACCTAATCTCAAATGTTGTTCTGGTCTCTTAACAAAAACTTCCGAAATTTCAGCATTTGGTAAAAACCCTTTAACATTACCAAAGAATTGGATGATACAACCAGTTGGCTTGAATGTTTGAACAGTAGCAACGGTTTTTTCATTCTTTTCTTGAACAGATTTGGCAATGGCATATGTGGAGACTATTGGAGTTTCATCTTCTTCAATGTTAACTAAAGATTTCTTTAAAGTAACGAAAACACGACCTCTGAAATCAGTGTACAAAACTCTACCCTTAATTTTGGATCCAATCTTAAACTTTCTTTCAGGATAAACCAACTTGATATCAGAAATGTGTAAAGCTGGAACAGTGGCATTGAATTGATTACCAAAAATCTTCAAATGAATACCCGAACTAGAAACAGAAACAATTTCAGCAGAAACTAGTTCCCCGACCGGAATATCCTTAGTCCTTAGATATTTTAATTTTAAGATATCTGGGTTGGTGGCCAACTCGAAAATATTGTCAACAGAGTCGAAACCTAAAACCCTAGCCTTTAAGTTGTCAGTGCTTTCTAATTCGCCAATTCTAGATTTGTGAACCTTCCCGACACGTTCACCGTCTAAAGATAAATATAAGTAATCGGAATCGCGACCTAGAGTTTTAGTCGTTTCGAAAGTATAACCAACTGGAAATTCCTTTAAAGCTTCGATTTCTTTCAAGGTCTTATCCAAAGTTAAAATGTTTGGTAGATTAGATAAAATTAAAGTTTTGTCCCCTTCTCTATTTATTAGTGTAGCAATGATTCTACATTGGATGTTGGAACCAACAGAATATTTATGCTTTAACTCTTCTTCTTTAAAGACTCTTAGTTGAGCAGAACTGATAAAGCCTGCAACTAAACCGAAAGTCTTACCAATAATACCGTTTTGAGTAATGACTTCGCATAATAAGTCAACCACTTGACCTGGAAGAACGGCATCAACAGAAGAAATATGGGAAACTTTGTTCTTCTTACCAGAAAAATCTAAATTCACGTTAATGGATCTATCAGATTTCTTGATTATGTTACCCAAAAAGACGGCACCTGGCAGCAAGTTTTCAAAGTTTGGAACGTCATTCTTGGAAATAAATGCAGAAACACCGTCAACACCGACATCTAATATAGCACCACGATCTTCAATACTCTTAACGGCACATTGAACAGAGGTAAATTTGTCTAAGTCTTCGACAGTAAAGGAGTTTACAAGAGATGGTTCGATCGTTAATTCGATTCTCTTTTTCTGATTCTTCTTAGTCTTTGGTTGTAGAGCTGAGTTAGAAATCACAGCACATCTTAACCATTGTCCTAATCTAAAATATTTGTTTAAATCTGGTAATTCAGCATCTTTTTCATCTTCATCGGATTCATATTCCTCATCCTTCCCTTCATCGTCCATGTCGTCGTCTAAATCTTCTAAGATAGCGGTGAACTTATCAGAAATATGGGTTAAGGAAACATAACCAGAAAGACCATCGGAGAAGGAGATGCATAAATCAGTTTTAGATATAGCAGAAATTTGACCCAGTACTAATGATCCGGTCTTCAAAGTCTTGAAATTTATATGTTGAACTACAGCAAGGTTCTTTTCAACTTCTTCATCTTCGTCGTTAGATTCTTCAGTCTTGGAACTTGGCTTGATAGTTTTAGTCTTCTTCTTTTGTGGTCTGGCAGCCTCAGAGGAAGTTTTTTCGTTACCAAATAAAACATCGTTGGCAGCTTCATTGGCAACTTGCTTTAATTCTAATGGGGATAATACAGAAGCACCACCTCTTGGGAAAGAAACCTCTTCGGTAGATCTTACAAGAGAGGATGTAGCTGGTTGTTCTGTGGCATCTTCTCTTGAGAGAGGGAATTCCTCATCTCTCTTTCTTTTAGCAGGAGGAGCCATAGTTGTGATTTTGTTCTTATTTGAATAATAAATAATTCTCAGTTGATGAAACCAAAATTGACTTATATAATCTCGACCTTCACTATGAAACCTTTGAAGTTCTAGAGAAGAAAGTAATCTGCAATAAGAATCGATGCAGAGGTATATAAATTTTTCATCTTCCTCATCGCAAAATTTGAAAAATATTCAAAAAAAATTTTTAGATATTTCAGTCACTCTACACGTCAAGGTTAAGAAATGAAGGTCGATGAGCAACTTTTAAAGTAGTGTACAACCAGTGGGTGACTGACAAAATATGAAGGAAGCAAACCCTTTGTAATGCTTAGATCACACTACTCGTTAACTTGAGCCTAAGTAAATTAGCAGATAGTCTATAACTTTCTATTTGAATGGAAAGGCTTAATTCTATATCTAGTTCTTAAAATAATTTTACAGTTGGTCTATCTATCACGCTATTTATAAATTATAACTAATCCATTTCGATGGTATAGACCCTAAATCAATCCTATATCTTATCAGTTCAGAAGTTATCAGGCGATCCATGAAACGGTTCTTTATTTTCCGGGAACGTGCGGACATGACTTCTTTGGAAAGCCAAGAAATTTACATAATAATGAGAAGTTTATCTTTTCATATAGAAGATTGAATTTGCAAATAGCAAGATAGTGAAAGCAGTTAGTCATTGAAATGCCTTCTTCTGATATTGGGTCAAGTCCGGGAAGTCATCGTCAATTCCTTAGAGGCTCCAGAGGGGAGAGGAGATCTTTTTCGTCAGCAAGAACTGCTTCGACCTCCACAACCCTGACGTCTACGACATTGATGGAACAAAACACTACTGAACCATATGCTGGTGCAACATTTGAAGCAATTCCAAGTTCCATAGTCTCGTTTCATCACCCACATTCGCTTCAATCGAATCGGTTTTTAGGCACTTCCTTAACCTCAAGTAATTTGGAAACACATGGACATAGACTATCAGCTGCAGAACCATTGATTGACCGTTCAAGGAAAACCTCAAGAGAGTCTAGAAGATCCAGCAGTGTTTCTCGTAATCCTAACTTTAGGTTCTTTACCAATGAAGAAATAGGTAATGCAGAAGGGTCCTCGACTTTAGAGAATACTGATTTCAATACCGATTGGGATCCAACCCCAACTTATGAACAGGAACGTTTGTATGGCTCGGTAGCTGGTTCTCGTGCGTCATCAATTCATAATCGGTCAAGAAAGTCCTCTGTGTCACGCGCAGGTTCCTATGGTACAGGAAGCTTCCAAGGGCATCCCCTATCTAAAACTGGATCCCTAAATCGTCACTCCAGGGAGCTGGATCAGATAGCGGCGTATCCTTTATCACAGCACTCATCTGGTACTTCAAAGTATACCATTAATGATAGAATTCCAATTGAGGTAGAACAACATGAAGAAGAGGTTCGAGAAAATGCATCTGACAATTCTTTGTCCTTATCAGAAAGTGAAAGATCTTCACAAGAAGACGAAGATGGTCGTAGTCAGGATATAGACGACGCAACTCATAAAAAGGGTTCCTATCAGAATGAGTTTCTTAGACCGATGTATCATGAAAAGTTTTTCCCTGAACATATACCAGAGCAAGAAGTCCAAAGATTTTACATTACTGAGGAAGATTTGGTTATCGGAATTGCTGGTTACAAAAATTCTAAGGTTAGAGTCCTATTGTACAATCTATTGTGTATTACAACATTAGGTATCTTCTATCTGCTGATGAGATGGATGCCTTCCAAGAGGGTTAAATTTATTGGTATTAAATGTCCATTGGGAAAGTCTGAATGGGTAGTTATTGAAAATGAATTTGGTGAATTTGCAATTGAACATGTGAATAGAGAATGGTATAATAGACCTATGAGCACAATTTTACATAACGAATCTGATAATTCGCAGTCAAGGGATGATATCTATCATCATCATGCTAGTGCAACAAATCCAAATATTCCAATTTTGATCTCCTTCAATTATAGATATATTAAATTCATTTACTCCCCAGTAGAAGATATTTTCAAAACAAACAACAATTGGACTGATCCTGATTGGCTTGACCTTCCATCTGTTTACCGTGGTTTGTCAAGTGCTGTTCAAGAGGATAGAATATTGGCCTTTGATAAAAATCAAATTAATTTAAAGGTTAAGACAACTACAGAAATATTGTATGATGAAGTTCTACATCCATTCTATATCTTTCAGGTATTTTCGATTATATTATGGGGATTAGATGAATATTATTACTATGCGGCCTGTATCTTCATTATCTCGCTCTTATCAATCATTGAAACTTTAGTTGAAACTAAGAGGACATCCAAAAACTTAGCTAGTATGTCACACTTCAGTTGTGACGTACGTGTTTTTAGAGAGGGTTTCTGGATTAACGTCAATTCAAGTGAATTAGTTCCTGGTGATGTTTACGAAATTTCCGATCCAAGCTTGAGTGTCTTCCCATGTGATTCTATACTTCTAACTGGTGACTGTATTGTTAACGAATCAATGTTAACCGGTGAGTCAGTACCGGTTTCAAAATTCCCCGCCACCGAAGATACTATGTATCAATTAAATGTTGACTTCCAAGGAACACAAATTTCAAGTTTTTTATCGAAATCATTTTTATTTAATGGTACAATCATAATTAGAGCTAAAATTCCACCAGGTCAATCAGCTGCATTAGCTATGGTTGCTCGAACAGGTTTTTCTACAACTAAGGGTTCTCTAGTACGTTCTATGGTTTTCCCAAAACCGGTTGGGTTTAAATTTTATGCTGATTCCTTTAAATATGTTGGTGTGATGACTGTCATTGCGATTCTAGGTTTCTGTTTCAGTTGGGTTAAGTTTATTGAACTAGGTCTAGATAAGAGAGTTATGATATTAAGAGCTTTGGATATTATCACGATTGTTGTTCCACCAGCCCTACCTGCTACTTTAACTATCGGTACTAGTTTTGCTTTGAGTAGACTAAAGAAAAATGGGATCTTCTGTATTTCTCCAACAAGAGTTAATATTGGTGGTAAGGTTGATGTGATGTGTTTTGATAAAACTGGTACACTGACTGAGGATGGATTAGATGTTCTTGGTGTACAAATATGTGAACCTAGTTCAGGTAACTCCTACAAATTTGGTTCTTTAAAACAAGATATCCATGACATTTTCCCAAAGTTTTCTTTAAACGACTGTACTTCTCCAACAGATGTAAGAAACAAAAACTTTTTGATGTCACTGCTTACTTGCCATTCTTTGAGGGTAGTTGATGATGAATTGATTGGTGATCCTTTAGATTTCAAAATGTTTCAATTCACTGGCTGGTCTTACGAAGAGGATTTTCAAAATCAAGAATTCCACTCCTCCTATGAGGAAAGGCATGAAGGAACTCAGTTTCCGGAGAATAATGACATTATTCCTGCGGTTGTCCATCCCAATGGTTCTGATAAAAGAAATAAGTTTGTTGAGAACGACCCACATAACTTTTTAGGAATCATCAGAAGTTTTGAATTTTTATCTGAATTGAGACGTATGAGTGTAATTGTCAAGCCAAATAGTGAAGATATTTACCATGCATTTACAAAGGGTGCGCCTGAGGTTATCGCAGAAATTTGTAATCCAAGTACTTTACCCGTAGATTACGAAAAAACCTTACATCATTATACTCACAGCGGCCACAGAGTCATTGCGTGTGCTGGCAAGACCTTGCCTAAACACACATGGTTGTATTCTCAAAAGATTTCTAGAGGAGAAGTGGAAAACAACATGGAATTCTTAGGTTTCATCATCTTTGAAAATAAATTAAAGGACGCTACTGCGCCAACTTTGAAAGTTTTAAGAGATGCTAATATTAGAACTATTATGTGCACCGGTGATAATGTGTTAACTGCCATATCAGTTGGTAGAGAATCTGGATTAATTGAGGAGGAATCAGTCTTTATTCCTTATATAAATGAATATGATGGATCCCTTTTAATTTGGAGAGATTTAGATAATCCAGAGATGGTATTGGATTCGAAATCATTAATACCAATTGGTAATAATACAGATAGCTACACTTTAGCTGTCACAGGTGAAATTTTCAGATTATTATTCTCAAATGAAAGTGATCTACCAGAGCATTACATCAACGATGTACTATTAAAGAGTTCAATTTTTGCAAGAATGTCACCAGATGAAAAACATGAATTGATGGAGCAACTTCAAAAACTTGATTACACAGTTGGTTTTTGTGGTGATGGTGCCAATGATTGTGGTGCTTTGAAGGCTGCTGATGTTGGTATTTCGTTGTCTGAGGCTGAGGCTTCAGTTGCAGCACCATTTACGTCCAAGATTTTTGATATCAGTTGTGTTGTTGATGTGATAAAGGAGGGCCGTGCTTCATTGGTTACTTCCTTTGCTTGCTTCCAATATATGAGTCTTTACTCTGCTATTCAATTTATTACTATTTCCATCTTGTATAGTCGTGGTTCAAATTTGGGTGATTTCCAATTCCTTTACATCGATTTATTCCTAATTGTTCCAATTGCTATTTTTATGTCGTGGTCACAACCATATGATAAATTATCCAAAAAGAGGCCGTCCGCTAATTTAGTTTCTTTGAAGATCCTGGTCCCACTATTTATAAGTTTTATCATAACGTTCTGCTTCCAATGGATTCCATGGAAATACATCCAACATGAAAGTTGGTATATCAAACCAATCATCGGTGGTGATGATACTGTCCAATCCACGGATAACACTATTTTGTTCTATATCTCTAATTTCCAATATATCCTAGTCGCAGTTGTGTTGTCCGTTGGTCCGCCATATAGACAACCAATGTCAGAAAATATTGGTTTTATTCTTGATATTTTCTTATCTGTGGTTTGTAGTATTTGGCTTATGTTTATTAACCCGGAATCTTGGTTGGGTGAACTATTTAAATTGACAGGTATACCTCATGGATTCAAGTGGTTCATTTTCATTTGGGCAGCTTTGAACTATTATGTTCAATTGTACATTCCAAGGTGGGCAAAGAAATATTTCAAGAAAAAGAGAAGTAGTAAGAAGTATAAAAATATTCTAAAAAGTAAGAAGGTCGCATATGCTGTTTAATCGTCATCCTAAAATAATCTTTTTGTTGACCAATCTGTAATTATTTTGTATAAAGAACATATATTTTTAGACATACTGAAAAGATATACTGTTATTAAGAAGGATTGAATTTATGCTATAAGATGTTTGTAATCAATTTGATGCATTTCTCATCGATAGAAAACAGTTCCATAATACTCCTATAGAAGAACTGAATGGAACTTGGAAATGTTTGGGCATCACTGAAAAATTGATGATCTGAACCATTGGCCAAAGAAGATAGTTACATCCCAACGTAGATATATATAATCTTTGAATTTTTATTTTAAATGTTTTTTCATTTCCCTTCTCCATGAAATAGTTTGAATACATGAAGAAGAAATATAAGTATATTGGTGAGTACAGGAGTTGATCTGATAACATCCGCTCCAATACTTGAACAATAGTGGGATCCTCGGTGTAAAAATAATTCAAGAACTTGTACCATGGAACTTGAAAATTACTGATAAAAAGGCCCCAGAACATAAAATAAAACCATCTCGAGAAATTAAATTCATTATTGGTCATGGACTCCAATTCATCATTTATCGGGGTGTCCTCCCTAGAAAGTGATGGAGACAAATTATACTCATTGAAAACCGAATAAGTCTCACTCTCGTAGCCATCATCAACTGTTGAATCTGATGTGAAATGGTTTTCGAATTGATCCATTATCTCATGTGCTGTAGAGTCTATGCTATTTGGGATTGGATCTATAGCTAATGAAAAGTAACACGATATACATTGGGCGAGGATATCGGAGCAACCAAATAATAGGAAATTCGTGCACATTGTAGCGAGCAGTGCTGTCTTTTGATAGAATCCTCTATAGTAAGTTGTCCATTTCAATAAGAATAGAACCCACGTGAACAGCAAAGCCCAATGAACTATAGTAATCTTGTAAAATCGCTTATTAAGAAAGGAAGTAGTGTCAGTTCGTATTCTTCCTCGCATTGTATTATACCTCGACTCATTCCCAGTCTGTAGCTCCTCAGACTCATAGTGAACTAATATTTGATCTCTTCCGAACAGTTGGAGTGGCATGGGCAACAGTTTGTTGGTCCTATTTTGTCTCTTTAATCATTCTTGCAACAAGTCATCGCCTCACCTCCCAAATTAATATCCGGTCCTAAATTCTAAAAATCATGTCGCGCGTTTTCGGTGACTACTTTGGATCCGTGCATCTTAGTATTATTTAAATGTATGGGTTCTAGGAATTTGGGAAAATTATGCATTTTTGAAGAAACTTTGTGGAAATTAGAGAGACGCACGAAAAAAGGCAAATTGGAGACGCAGTAGATTGAACTTTCACTCCCGCCCGGGTGTCCAGCTAGCATAGTGGTACTGTCTGGTGGAGATCCTGTTGACTGGCCATTGTAAGCTTAGTTAGAGTGTGTCCAGGCAGCAGGGGCACGCTGCTATGCTGGGTTCGCTAAGGTTCCTTTCCTACTGGAGCGCTCCTGGTGGGAGTCTGGATTGATCGACAATCAGTTAGCCTACCCTGCGGTCGGATTGGAAATTCCACTAGCGTGCAATGAGACCGCAAATGGTGTAGTAAAAGCATGCATACTAAAGCAATGGATGTCAATTTATTGATAGTTTTGAAATATAGCAAAATAACCATAAATAAAGAGCCAAGATGTTGATGCCAAAGGAAGAAAGAGCTAAGATCTTCAAGTACTTGTTCCAAGGTATGTGAATAATAATATATTTTGAAGGGGAAGAGATATTCGAAATTTAGAATCATAAAACAAGCTAATAGTTCAGGGAGCATGCCCAAAATATTAAGAGATTTGGAAATGATACAAGAAACCCTCTTGAGTTATCCATATATGTTAAGTAGAGATCATGAACCATAAATGAAAATATTAAAAGATATTCATTAAAAAATAATACAGCTATATGACCATGATGATTTAGCCTATGGGACAAGAGTATAATTTGGTACTAAGTGAACTGTTACAATAATTTTTGTTTGATAAATCTAAAAATTTGATCCGAATATCTTCCAAGTTAAAAATCCTCACAATAAGGAATAGCTT
The DNA here is from genome assembly GCA_030572895.1 of Jamesozyma jinghongensis. NCBI lineage: Eukaryota > Fungi > Ascomycota > Saccharomycetes > Saccharomycetales > Saccharomycetaceae > Jamesozyma > Jamesozyma jinghongensis. The sequence continues at coordinate 83,843 of JAJMCG010000026.1, forward strand.
TACTAACAGTGTTGGAAATTTTTATTTCTATTTTAAACAGAAGGTGTTGTTGTTGCCAAGAAGGACTTCAACCAACCAAAGCATGAAGAAATTGACACCAAGAACTTGTTTGTCATCAAGGCTTTACAATCCTTAACTTCTAAGGGTTACGTTAAGACTCAATTCTCATGGCAATACTACTACTACACCTTAACTGAAGAAGGTGTTCAGTATTTAAGAGACTACTTACACTTACCAGAACACATTGTTCCAGGTACTTACATCCAAGATAGATCTCAAACCCAAAGACCACAAAGAAGATACTAAGCGGACCGGTTTTCTTAATTTAAGAAACTCCATTTATATATTTTTTGCTTATTTAGGTTAACACATTCAGTATTAAATTTTTTAATTAATTTAAAAATACAATATCAACTTCAAATGCTTGGTTAGTTATTACATTATGTAGCAACACAATTTATCTCAGCTATTTTAATATCTTTGTAAAACATTAGCCTACAGTCAGGTTTCTTTTTTGATAAACAGTTTAAACTCCATCTGAAATTTGATAACATATATCATATTAGTTTCTTCGGGATTTTGGTAAAGTACCTTTGACGACTCATCATTTTAATTGTACCAAGTGTAAATATGATTTTTGGCGTTCGCGTCTCTTAAAAAACTAATACAGACAAATTTAGATGTAGATGTGGACAACATAAGATCGAAGTGACATTGTGAATCTTCCATAAGGTCACGACACCGTCTATATCTTACAAAAATGGAGAATTCAACTACCGATCTGAAGGAAATTACTATATATTTAAATGCGATTCTACCTACTTTAAAGGGTAATGATTTCAGCACAGATGAAATCAAGTCATTAATGAAAGAAGCATATCTATGCGATTATGAACCTTATAAACAAGATGAATTGAATGCATTCATTGAAAGAAAATATAAGGAGCATCTTAATAAAAAAAACACAATAGTGATCTCTAGAGAAAAGATGGTTGAGAGGCAAAGAGCACTATTCAGAAAGCTTAAGCGTACAGAGGAGCAAATAATGGAAACAGGTGGCCAGGAAACCAAATTGAAAAAGGCGAAGGTCAAAAGAGGTGCAAACTCTATGAGTACAACTAAGGTTAATCTGAGTGATGAACTATCGGCATTTTTAGGAATTAAAGAATCTACCAGAACTGAAGTTGTAAAATTGGTATGGGATTATATAAGAAAGCATAATTTGCAAAATCCAAAAGATCGTAGAGAAGTATTTTGTAATAAAGATATGAAACCAATATTTGGTGACAAAGTCACAATTTTTTCATTGAATAAAGTTCTTTCAAAACATATCATTACTCAATCAAAGCCAGATGTTAATAAAAAAGTCTCCGTAGCAGAGAGAGAAATTGAAGATGATTTGTTTGTTGGCGCTGATGAAGATACAAATGTTATTAATGGAGAGGATCCTATATCAGAAATGAATCTAAGCATCGATGATGAGCGCATTTATAAACATAATGATAAAATTGCTAAATCTGGTAGTATATCCTCTAAATCGAAAAATGAATCACAAAGTGCCGAGAATAACTCTTCTGAGATAAATTATGATTACCACAATATTGGTGAACTATCTCGTCCGATTGTTAATAAATCCCAGAAATCAGTTAATGAGTCTTACACGGAAGATTATGACCGTCCTCCAGATGTAAATCAATTTTTGGGATCAGACGCTACCGCATCACAAGAATATAACGAAGTGACCGATGAATATGACACTTCTGATGTCGAGTATGATTAACTAAAGTGATTAAGAATATCCAAATTTCTATGGAAAGAATATCCAGCAATTTTCAAAATCATATAACTAAAGTCTGAAATTGTATGGGAGTAGCATAAGATTCACTATTAAACTACAATACTATGATGATATTCAAAAGTTCAATTTTTATTTAAATAGACAAAATGGGTACATGGTATTGAGAATTTTATGCACAATCCTGATAGAGAGGTGTGCAGTAAACGTTAAAGTGACAAAATACTTTCTAGCAGTGATGTTCAACTATAGAGATTATATTGATTAGACCATCAAATTTTTAAGTTCAAAACTGTTTTGGCTATGAGCTTGTCGGGTTATGGGGCTACATTCTTCTGTAAAGTGACATTTGTTTATTTATAGTTCGCGCTTAAATACGTAAATATAAACTTTAGATCTGCTGAAAATGAAAACATACTTTATGTATAACTAAATACGATCTGTGAACTCACAAAAACAGCATAAACTAAGATAAATAGGATCGGCAGATGCAAAGAATATCATCAACTGCTTCTTCTGTCGTTTCTGATGAGTCCCCAGGTATACCCAGTGTCTCTTCATTCTACAGCCCCTCGGTTAATCCGGTTGACTTATATCAACATGTATTGAGGATAGTTATATTTGAATACATTAACGAACCGAGGTTTCATAAAAGAATAGCATCATCCCTTGTACCGCAATCAAGAAAGTCACTAGATAAATCTGGGATGGTACAAAACCGTAGAACCTCATGGTATATAGATGAAAATGCTAGTCCAATTAGAACAGCTGGAGACGCTACTATATTGAAAATGCTGAAGCGTAATCTCGAAGTCTATTTAAATGATGTCACAGTTGAGCGGAAGTCAAATTTGACCCCTGATTATAGGAGAAGTTTGATGAAATTCTACAACGATTTCTATCTTAATCCAAATATGCGCCAAACGATGGAGGATATAAGCAGATCTGAGGATCTTATAGTGTACTTTTCAAAAACTGCAAGCAACCAACTAAATAAATTTAATGTTATTGATGTACAAAAAGAGTTATACAAGGAAATATGTTGTTTCATTGACTTGTTGATTAAAATGGTACCAAACACGGCTTCAAAGGACTTTATTATTGGTCTTGAAAATTATAAGGATAATATACAACCCAACAGAAGTTCAGTAAGAAGAAATAGATTGTCTTCATATCAATCAGGTATTCGTGTTCAAAATCAAAATGTATCAGTCACGAAATCATTAGATACTAAATCTGTAGATGCAGCGCCTACGTTTAGATTGGACCAGATAACACACTCCTCATATTTCGCTGAATTGTTTGGTGTTGATCCTATTAAACTTCAACAGGATGTGGTTAGCCTATCACAAAATGTGAATGGCGACACATATTGTACGGAATTACGGGTGTTACAATCAAATTTGAAGGAAAGACATGGTATGTTATATCCTGAGTCCTTCTCTACCGTCGACGATTATAGATCATGGGAATCTTACGAATTAAATGAAATGTCAATTTTATTTGAAAAGTATGAAACACGTACTCTGCATTCCCTGGAATTGGAAAACGAACATATTATGATCCCACTCAACTCCCGAGCGGCATTCATTGAATTAATGTCAAAGATATTTCAGAAAGAATGTGAGCATAACAGGGTGTCTCTAAATTTGTCTCAAGACGCTATGTTTTTCTTGACCAGGTGTGCAAAATTATGGAGACTCGACTATCATTCAACGCTGGCAGCCCTATTATATACATCAATGAATTTAAGTGTACTCGATGATGAAGAGCTAAATGTTAGCTTGACGGAAAACTTTTTTAGTATGATTCATAACAAAATATTACGCTCAAATGTTCAACTGGATGCATCTACATGGAATGATATAGATCAGAAACAATGGATAGTTAATCTCTTTCATACATCCGAGCAATGCATTACTTCGATAGACAATTTATTGAGTGCACTATTTGCATCAACCAAGCCAAAATTTTCGCCAGTTCTTGCCTTTTATTACAAATACATTGAAGATGATACAGCAATGATGATGTATAAATCATTTGCAAAAAGTGATAATAAAAGGATAACTAGACGTTTAAAAAGAACGATTTTCAAGGCTTCCGAACAATATTATATATCTCTTTTGGAGAGGATGCCAAAAGATAGTTCCATTGAATTATTTCATATCCAAGATCTTGCAGAGACTATCATTGAAGATATTAAAGGAGTCCAAAAAAGGTACCCAAAGCCATTATTAGATAAAGTTAATATACCATTTTTGTGTGCTTCTATTTTTATCTCTGCATTTGCTACAGCCGATTTGCCCTCGATGATAAAAAGAGTCGAGAAGTATCATAGAGGAGAAAATCAGAAGATTCTACCGGTTAATGCATTGGAATTGTATGCGGTAATAAAGCAATTGCAAGATATATATTCACAGGTGCAAGTAAAATCATTTCCCTTTAATCCTGAAAAAATATTTTATCATTATCTATCTAAAATAGTGAGAGATATTATACAGAAGATAAAAAGTGTTATAAAAAGTTCGTTGAAGAATGAGACTTGGGAAAAGGTCAATGATGAAACACCCTTCAGTAGTTCGGTACTCGATATTTTTAAAATGGTAAACGAATCAATGAATCTGGTTAGAAGCTTTAATTGGGATGATTCTTATCAAATTGATGCATTATTGACTCATATTCTGAAATCTTTTTCTAGTGGAATAAAGTCTTACTCTGAAAAGACACTTAAATTAATTGAATTAGATCTTCGAAACTCTTCCATTGAAGCGTTAAAAGAAAAACCAGTTGTTATGGAGGTGACTACTGCAACTTCGATGAGTGAAAGGCGAAAGAGTCGGTGGAATTTTAGTGAGATGAAAGAAGCTTTAAAATATTCATCTAATATCGTTGTACCACCGCCTTTTAAATATAAAGCCAGGACATGTATTATTCTTAATGATTTAGAAACGATGATCTCAATGACCAATGATCTCGATGAAAGGATAGAGCCAGAAAATATATCCTATGTAGTTAATACATTCAAAACGTTAGGTGGGCAGGTGGAGAATGATTTCGTAGACGACCAACCATTGAAACAAGTATATACTATTCGGATCATGAATGGGAAGGATATTAGAGGATACGGTAAGGATGGTCTTTCAAATGCATCTGTTTCAGTGAGGAGTGACAATCAACAACGAGAAATTGGTACAACAAAGGTTGTGCCAAAATCAACCAGTCCAGTTTGGGATGAAGAATTCCGTTATGGAGTTCCAATTAATTCTAAATCTACAATAACATTTAGCATTTGGCATCATTCGACGGGAAAGCTAAGGTCACTTGGAGGTAATGAAATGTGTGGTAGAGCATCTCTAACTCTGGATCCGAAACACTTTACTGGTGATGGATTTCCAAACGAGAGAACAATAAATATTGACCCTCAAGGTGTGCTGAAAGTACAGATATCATTAGAAACTGATAAACTTGATGCATTATCTTCATTTGGTACAATTTATAGAACGCTTGCACGAACTAGAGATAGAGCAATTGAATTACTGGTAAATAAATTTTCATCATTCGTTGCATTTGCGTTTTCCAGAGAAACTTTAAAGGGTATTTGCGGGAGTAGCGGTAATGTTCCTATAACAGAAGATGCTGCATATGATGCGATTGTTCCCTTATTCGATTATCTAAACTCTAATCTTAATATACTGGCATCTGAATTAACACCGGAGTTGTTGTTTATGGTAATGTTGAGATCTTGGTTCATCATATTGCAAGCAGCTGATAATTTACTTCTACCACAAATATCAATTGCCAAAAATAGATTAGCACTAACGAAAAAATCATTATGGAGTGGCGGTAGTTCTTCAGATATACCCGGTTATGGTCGTGCCCTTTCCAGCAATGAAGTAGAGGTTATATTTAAATGGTTAAATTCATTGTGTGTTGACTTCTTCCATAATAGCGGAGAGGGCCCACCCTTAGCTGATTTAAAGAACGAATATTATCAAAGAATCCTTTTGATCCCTGCATTTTACGATAAGAGCACTTTGGAACTTAAGAACGAAGTTCGAAGATTAACTCCATCCTACTATAAATATATGGATCGACTTTCTGAAGATACCAATTCACATATTGTTGTCAGCAGAAAACTAACTTCAATTGAAAGGAGAAAAACAGTTTTAGTAAATGGGATGAGAAAATCAAAGGAAGCCGTTGAAAAGGAAATGGAAGACGCCCAAAATGATCCACATTCTAGGAATGTAGAAACCTTGGATATTATTCTAAGAATTTTAATTGCTAAAGGAGAGACAGATTTCGTATATAAACATTTGCATGAAAGGAAAGCAAAGAGAAAACAGGCATTTATTGCAGGTTTAGCACATAAGGCTGCGAATGGACACAGAGTGCCTTATGAGAAGTAGTTTTTTAGTGTAACTAGTTTTCGAATTAATTTTATAAATATATTTTTCCTTACCAATTTTCTAATTTCGCCTATGCAAGAGGGCAAAATGATAACTAAGTGAACAATGAATCTTAAATGAAGTTGGTGTGTATTCAATGAAGGAAGAATATTCAAAAACAAAAAATATTAGAAGCTCCGGAACGGGGAATTGAACCCCGATCTAGCACGCGACAAGCGCCAATTCTGAC
>JAJMCG010000027.1:0-89572 GCA_030572895.1 Jamesozyma jinghongensis
ATGTTGTACAAGCCTATTCAATTATAAGTGAAAATTTTTACCATCTGTCATTTTTGTTGTTTCAGATGTAAATTTTCCATGCTCTAATATTCTTGCACTAACCATCCTGAAAATGTTAGGATTCAACACTTTCTAATATAGAAAAATAAAATATACATAAAGTGTGACATTTTAATATTTGATTGTTGTTGTTTTCTGCCATTTATACACGTTTCAATTTGGACAGTCTAATATTCTTCACAGGTGAACCAGTAGCACTCAGATGATGTTGTACAAACCTATTCAATTATAAGCGAAAATGTTTTTCCATCTGTCATTTCTGTTGTTTCAGTGGTAAAATTTCCATGCTCTAATATTCTTGCACTAACCATCCTAAAAATGTTAAGGTTCAACAAGAGTAAATAAAAATAATACAATAATAACGATATAAATTATGACAATTAATTATTTTAGCTTTTTGTTTAAAGAAGGAAATTCCATAACTAACACTTTATGGAACCCATGTTTTCATGATACACAAAAGATATTCACTCATAGATGCTCTGTTTTGGGATGCATATGTAGTGCTATTAATTATTTGAGATTGACCCTTCTGTCAATTTTAAATATATTATATCATAAGCACTTCCTTTGTGAGTAATGATCCATTGAATCTACTAAACATTATATAACTCAACAAATGGAGCTATAATCGTTTTCGAAAACGCTGTCAAAACAAATGCCTTCTTCACCATTAAATTAAAATTGATGTGATGTGCCAAAATTAATACCGAGACCCAACCCATTCCAATATATGAAGAGGACAAAACAGTTATGAGCATTGCTGTAGGCAAGCTTACATATAACTTCGAGAGACATCAATTTTAAAAACAGAAGTCATTGTAGTAATAGCATTAACAAAAAGTATTTTCAGTCTATATCTATATCAAGTACAATTTAGTAGTCAGGAAACCATTAAATAAAGCATTGCTTGATATTCTCGTCTTGTAATTAATCGAATAAAAATTATAATATTCTATCTTACCAATACTTTACGTGAATATTACTGTATTAATAACACTAACTCTCTATCAAAGAAACATCGAAAGCCTTGCTTTCTCCTCTTTTCAATTGCATTTATTGAGCAAACTGGTTCAAACTCTTTTACTCTGTATAAGAACTGATTTACATTGGACCCTTACCCCTGGTAGCGTCATCAGTGCTAGACAGGGATAAGTAATTATCAAATTCCTCAGCAATGCAGTTGGTTGCCTCTTGAGGATAAAATATTCTTGTGGCACACGTTACTGTATTTTCCTGTGGCTTATCTACGTTGTGCCTGGTAACAAGACCCTCCCATGTGGTGGTGTCCGAGTGGACATATCTCTATTTTTAGCTCAGGAATACAAAATCACCAGGGAACAACACAACCTCTATCTATCAGTTTGGACTCATTTTGAATCAAGAGATAGAATCATCTAGTCAAGACCTCGAGTAGGAAGCTTTCTCAAGTCTACAGACGTCTGTATTCTGTTTGAGTTCATAGAAAGGTTACTCCTAACGACTACATTTTTCTCGACCCCACTGTAAACAAACGGACAATTTTGTTTTGAAAACAGAGGATCATAAAAGCAGCAAAAAGATCAATTATTTGAAATCGTTCCAAAACTCAATCAACTACCTTCTTTGCAAAATCCGTTGTTTCGACAAATTTGAAGAGATCAAACTGCTATCAATGAATACAAATACCACTAATTTGGTTAGTATTGCTGTACCGATAAGTTCTGGTGATCTCCCAACTGTTAGTGATCCTGCTTTAAGAACTAACACTCCCCAATTGTGGAATAGCCATGTTTCTTCATCTAATTCCCAGTTAAATTCTGTAGAAGGTCCATGGTCATCTGCTACATCAACCACAATCATTTCTTCTTCAGATGCTAGGGCATCTATAGTTGGATCAAGTTCTCTTCCCATCTATACAAGTTCGAGCAGTAATCAGGATACTTCTTCCTCAAGTTCCATATTTTCTACATATTCAGTCTTAACATTAACGACGAGCTCACACATTTTAACTTCATCATCAACGCTGCCAGGAACTTCGATTGCTACTTCTATGAACACTCCATTTTTGAATAACTCAACAGTTTCTAACTCTAATCTTCCAATTGTTACAATTTCATATAGCAGTGAAACAACTGATTCTATAATATGGAGTCAATTTACGGAGTCGTTAATTATTTCCCTAGACGGTGTCTCGACAACCCCTTCACTGGAGCTATTTTCCACACAGACTCCCACTAATTCAAGCTCGACATATTCGGTATCATTGACCTCTGATTATGAATTCTCATCAATCTCTACAACACCAACTCCAAATTTACACACCTTATCAACATCCGATGTATTAAGAAACTTTACTTCAAAAACTTTACCACGTTTGCCGATCACAACTTTGAAAACTAGTATTATAACTGAAAGCTCATTAAGATCATCAAGTATTAAAACTACGATACCATCTTTATCTATCTCGTCAACTATTGAAGCAACGCCTAATACATCTAAATCGTCATATTCATCTATAATACCCAGTTCCACTACGACTATAAGCTCATCGTTATCATTATCACAATTACCAACAATTATCTCAACTTCTTCGACTTCTTCGATCGAAGAATATTCCAAATCTGAGAATAGTAAATCGCATTATTACATATATACTCAAGTCTATGACTTTACCGACAGTACAACCTCATTTACTACAGGATTACCCGTCACAATTGCTATCGCTAAAACCCAATCAACTACTTTTTCTGTGCCTAGATCCACAATTACAATGCCTGTATCAGACTATCAGAAATGGTTGAACGGTAACTTAGACACATCTTCAACTTCGTCATCAACCTCTTCGAGAAATAAAGATACAATTATTGGTAGTATTGTAGGTAGTGTTGGAGGTGTAATTTTATGTGGTGTATTGGTATGGCTCATAGCTTTTAAGAGGAGAAGAAGAAGAAGAAGACTAAGCTCTGGAGAAAATAAGAATTTTTATGTTAATCAGGAAAATAAGGGCTTTGTCCATGACATTGACATGAGAGCTGGGTATCAATCCACAAAGACACCCGCCATTGATAATAGTAACGATGCCAATGTGAATAACCCATTCAGAAATGAATTTGATTTTAATAAGAGAGTTCCGCCACCACCAGTGCCTGCTCCAAGAAAAGCAAATTTACATAATACGCCGCAGTTGTTCCCATATGATAATAGACAATCCTATGTATCAACCATGGATTCTTCTGTTGGATCATCTTCCATGGGTGATTATTCAACAATGTCTTCCGTATCCTTTAGAGACGAGTCTCTCAACAATGTGCCAACAGGGAACCAAGGGTTCTTACGTGAGATCATATAGGGCAAATATACACATACACACAAAGTTCAACAAATAATACCCATGTGCCACTTTTGATAAGTGCATCCAACAACTTTTATACAGTTAAATACTTACATTTGGATATTAATATATGTCTTATATTTTTATAATTTTGTACATCTGAGAAAAACTCGCCGGTCTATGAGAAACAAGAATTTCGAAAAAACATAATCGATAAAACCAACTAGAAAGGTCAAAAAGAGCACAGCAACATGATGCTTTCTATCTCCAGATCTCTCTCAAGAGTGCCTCCAAGGACCTTATATCGTGGTTTACAGACATACCAACCTCTACTACAACAACAGGGGAACTCGCTGTTTGGTAATATCGAGCCCAGCAGTACCCCGGGTGCACCTTCCAACATAACACAGAGGCTCTCCCAAGCAATGGAGAACTCAGAAGAGGATGAGACTCCTGAAAGTATAGCCCATCAACGTGCTGCTATTACTTTAGATACGGATACCTCCCTTCAAGAATATATTGCATCTAAACATCCATTCCAAAAGCCTGCTACGGAGTTATTGTTGTCACCATTGAAACGCCAACTCTACGAGGAAGCTTGTAAAGCTAATGGATTTTATAAGGAGGACCAAGTGGTTAAGTTAGGAAAGGAGACTTACAAGTTGCACTTAACAAGGGATGAGATAGAAGTATTGGAACCTAGTGTTTATGTCAAATCATACCGTATTAAGTCTAGTATGAAGAAAGCGACTATCTTCTTGAGACTATTGACCGGTTTGGACGTTAAAGTCGCCTTGAGTCAATGTCAATTTGCTGATAAGGGTATTGCTTTAGATGTAGCTGAATTATTGGAGAGAGGGATTAAGGATGCTAAAACGTTGGGCTTAGATGCTAATGATTTATACGTGGAGCAAATTTGGTCAGGTAGTGATGGTGATTGGGGCAAGCGTGTTGATATAAAGGGTAGAGGTAGAAGTGGTATCATCAGACATCGTTACATTCATGTTAGATGTATCCTAAAGAGTAAGAGCGTCACCAAACGTAGATTAGAATACGAAGCGAAATTAAAACAAGAGAAGAAGAAACCATGGGTTCAATTAGGTGACAAAAAAGTGAGAGGTTCCATGGGTGGTGTATATAAATGGTAATTGTAAATACGTAGCCGTGTAAATAAACCAAAAATCAATCGATTTCTACGCATATTCAATAAATCTGTGACATGTTTATTGTTTGAATTGATATATGTTATGTTTGTGACGGATGAGTGTATTGGAGTTTTGTTTATTTATAAGTTAATACAGAGACTTGAATTCAAACTACTAATGTCATATAATATGTTTCTGTGTGAATACATTAGGAGTATAATTTTGAAGAGTTTTTGAAGAGCACTTACTTATTTCCTTTTGTTTCTAAGATTTTTTATAGGCGGATCAATAGATTCTAGGACCTTAGCGTTTACGTTCACCTCTCTACTATAAATTTAAGTGATTCTCCGATAGTTATTCTCTTGATCGAAATTTATTGATCTCAAATAGTTGAATTAGGACTGAAGTTCTCTGCAGACAATTTCTTATCAGCAAATAACTTTACGTTTTTGTTCTCAGATCTTCTAACGTCTTGAAACAGATTCCATTACAGTTCCTGATTTATAATATATACAACCCTGTGAAATTTTGTTTCCGCCTCGTGTATGATGTATCTTTACTAAATGGCGTCGCAAACAAATATATGCATACTTTTTGACATTATCTAATAAAAATACCTTCTTTATTTTACTGTTTAGACTATAGTACTGCAAACAAAAAGACCAATGTAATCGTTTAAATTAATTAAGAAGACATACTTTACAGTATAGAAAATTGATTTGTGAAGTTCAATCTGGAAAATAAAATATTGTTTTCAATTCTGGGAGTTTGTAAACTGTTTTTTTTTTATTTCTTGGCTGCTTGGATAATATTCTGCTTGTGTTCTTCAGGTTTTTTTTTGGATCTGAACCTTAAAATTAACTCAAGGTTTGGAATGTAATATAATTAATAAAAGGGGTTTGTGTAATGACCAACCATTAAAAAATAATCTGGCCCGAAAAGGGATAATATGCTTTAAGAAGCTTCATTTTACTAGTCAAAAATAAACAAAGTGAAATCACCACTACTTTAGACTTCATTTATCGTACTTATTAGTAACTAAGCTGTCAACGTCATTCACATATTAACCAAAGAATTAATAATGAAATATGGGTGTAAAGAATTTCATTTGTTAAAGTGCCCATCCTTTCATTTCTCCGTCACAGAATGGACAGCTGAGCGTAATTACCTTTGGAAATTAACTTTTACAAAATGCTTGCTACCTTGCGTAATTATCATATTTTGTGCTTATAATTGACGTTCAAAACGAATATAGCATGACGATATCATGTAGGCTGAGTAGTAAATTGGAATCGAATTTGCAACACTTTGGATTTTATGCTAGATACAACCAAAATTATTTGTTCAAAGTAAACTATAACGGATATAGAGCTCTCTTCTCTAAACAACTAGAGATCTACTGATTTCTTATACATAGCTGCAATGCACGGTTATCGTATGTGAGTTATCCCTCACCCCTTATGAAGGGCTTTTTAGTCTAAGTAAGTACAAATATGATAATTCCACCTTGGTAGAGTTTCCAGGAACAATAGTAACACCGGTACTAACTTTTCAAGGCGCACATATTTGCATTCGTTGAGTATATTTAATAATTTGATATCATTGCTACGTTAGTTTAACGTGCGAATGATTTAGCTTTTAGACGATATAGATATCTTTATGGGTCCTTTCATTTCGTCCTCCTTTCTTGGCATGTCTTCACCATCAAAGGGGTCCAGCCGAATCATGCTGTAGGTCGAACTTTAATTTAGGCTCTACTAAAATGACACACAAGGATACAAAATATTATCATGAAATATCCTAATTAGGTAATCACACTAAGAAACATCAGGCATTGCTTTTGCGTAGTCGATACTCCTTCTTACAATTAAAACTTTGGTAATTATCCCGATTATTATATGCCTCTTACTAGATAGATGTTGACCATTAAACTTCGTACTATGTCATACCAACAATATTTGTTTGCTTTATACTAAGATTGAAGGGTGAATAATAAGAAACTTAAGAATGTAACAGATTGGGAAAATATCCCCCCAAGGAAAGCCGTCGTATGCGTCTACTACCAATAGTTGTTTAGCGTCAGTCTATTGACATTGTATTACTACTGTATTTTGTTAGGAATGAAAAAAAAAACATGATAAAAAATATTAATTACATCAGTGGTGACACAAACCAGGAAGATGAAATTCCGGATTTATCTCTCAGCTAATTTTAACATGTGCATAAAGGATATCCATAAAGTTGGATAAACTCGATTGAATAATTCTGATTCTTGATGATGAAATGGTACAACGAAGGGATTTTACTAAACAAAGGCCGCCATATTATTACCTTTCTGGACAAAAATCAAGACAACATCCAATGAAAACATTTTCCGGTAATAGTTCTGCCGAATGTACATAATTCCGATACTTCATTTGTTTAAACAGTATTATTTAAAAAAAAAAATGAGTGAGTTTAAACTTAAATCTGGAACAAAAGTACCCAATATGGAGGTATTTTTTTTGAAGTTAGTAACGACATGTTTCTTTAATAGGGAAATAACTAATCTTGTGATGAGTGCATCAAACAGATATTAGTATTATAACCTCAGTGAGGGCGAATTGTAAAAAATATTTAAGCGATATTTATCATGATGGGAGAAAATACAAAAAATTAGAGCGTCACTTGATCAATTCTATTGGAGTTGGAATGTGATTTGAACTTTTTTTTAGCGCAAATGCTATTTCTACATGTATAAGAAACTCATTAATTGGGATACCATTGGCGAATCAAAAACGTAAGAAGAAAAAATATCTTGTCTATAACCTCAAAAAACCAGTCCATACAAATTATTCAGAAATATTGTAAAAAAAACAAAAGAATGAAGTACCATTCCTTAATGGTTCACTAAACAAAATCCGTGGTATTGATATTAGAAGGCATTCAAACAAGCAAAATCTGCTTCAGTGACTCCATGGCCGTACATACTGCAAGAAAAAACTGCTTTTGTAGCTCATTTCCGTTTTATTAAGAAAACAAGAAGGAAAGATAAATCGTTTGCATTAATCGAGCAAGCGAAGGTATCTAAGGAGGCAGAGACTTTACAATTAAGGTTCGTTATGCATATTAGGACGCGTGTGGCAACACTTTGTACCAGAGTTTTTCCGGAGTCGTTAGTGCTTAGTTTTAACTCATATTGGAAAAAGTTTATCTTCAAAGTAATAGAGTGGATAAGAAAAGTGCTCTAATGTCTTTTCCTGCCTAAGGCTTAACTTCAGGGTTGTATAGTTTCGATACCTCAAACAATTGAAGCTGAACTAAACCTGTTGAAATTAAATAAAATAACAATGCACATAACTCTAATAACTTGATATTGATGTTGTAGATAATCCGGTAAGGTTATAACCGGAAAAATGTTTTAGGAATCACCAAAAGGGAAAAAAAAAATTTGGAATGGCTACGTGTGGTTTATTATGTACTGTAACTTATTCTAAGGGAATGACTACACAATATATTTCGTTGTCGTTGTTAATACCCAAAGAGAACGGTTGTTTTTAATAATCTCAACATACGACGTTTTTAGTTGTGTACAAGAGAATGATTCGTAGTTAGTTTTTCTCTTCTGAAATGATAATTTATACTTTATTGCCAGTTATATTGCGGGAGGGAATGGTTCTTGCGATGAAGAAACACATTAAATTTACCATGTGGGCTCTTCTAAGTGTTGAATGTCGTAACTGTGACATAAGAGAATGTTAGGGGGATCTTCAAAGATTACATCATGACCAACTGTATGACGGGAATAAATTATCAAATATAATTATTTTTATAACTTGCTACTGGGAAGGGAGGATGAAGACAATCTATGTTAAAAAAAAATTAAATTGTATTGATTCTGTTAAAGTTTAATTAAATAAGTAAGAGTAAATAACTATACAAGTAATTAAGCTTCAACGGCTTCAGCTGGAGCAGCTTCGACGGCTTCTTCAGCTGGTCTGTAGTCCTTGACAGTTGGGACAGTGACTGGAGCTTCTTCCTTTGGTTCAATAATGGTGACAGCATCTGGTAAGGCTCTTGGACCAGACTTGTTGGTAGCTGGGTCTCTCATGATCTTAACCTTGATACCTAAGACACCTTGTCTCATCAAGACGTGTCTGGTGGCAATGTCAATGAAATCCTTAACTGGTTGACCAGAGTGGATTAAGAAACCATCGGCGAACTTCATAGCCTTGGCTCTAGCGGCTCTTAACTTACCAGAGACGACAACTTCACAACCCTTAGCACCGGATTCCATAACGTATCTGACGACACCGTAAGCGGCTCTTCTGATAGCTAAACCGTTCAATAACTTGAACTTCATGGATTCAGCTTGAGCGACAGCAGATAAACCTCTGTCTTGAACTCTTTCGGCGTAAAGAACAATAGTACCTGGAGCGTACTTGAATCTCTTTTGAACTAATAAAGTTAATTCGTTGATTCTTCTACCGTTTTCACCAAGGACATCTTGAGTTCTAGTGGCTCTGATGATGACTTCAGTCTTGGTTGGAGTGACACGGACTTCGACACCAGAGTAACCTTCTTCGGCTAATTCTCTGGTGAAGAATTCGTTTAATTCGGCGTAGAAAACACCGTCAGCGACAAGCTTTCTCTTCTTGGACATTAATGGGGCCATTTTGATCTGTTTGTTGTGGTTTTTTGAAACTAAATTGATTCGTACTTACAAGATGAAAGCTCTTTAGTTATATAGTGGATTGAAACAACGAAGCAAAACGAAGCGAAACAAGCTTAGTGAGTGTGTGAAAAATTCTGAATTTGGTGCGTCCTTCGAAATTACAATAAAAAATATAAAAAAGTTGAAAAAAAAAACTAGAAATGCACGGATTCAAACACAATCCTGACACCAAACCAAAATGTAAAAAAAACAGTCACACAAAAATTGTCTCCGTTTTTTCTCACTTTTTTTCACATATTAAGATTTCAACTGTGACGATTTTTCACTACAGAAAAAACCTCTTTTTGTAATCGACAATCCTCTCTTAGATTTTTCTAAACAATCTTTAAACATTTTTCAAACAAACTTACAAACACCGCAATTTAGGTTTCTGCACGTATCTCTTTGTGGATTCCCACAAGTGTTTCTGTGCGATCTTCCCCTACAGAATACAATAGACCCCCCTACATAAACAATACGTACGTTTATATAGTTATATGTGTATATACATACATATATAAATATAAATGTATGTATGTATATATATATATATATATATAAACGTAAATGTATGTAAATGTATGTAAGCCTATACTTTATATATATTCTCAGATACACGAAAACACTTGTCATCTCATAAACAAAACCATGCGATCAATTAAATGTGTAGTATTAGGTGATGGAGCAGTCGGTAAAACTTCTCTTCTGATATCTTACACTACCAATACATTCCCCAGGGACTACATTCCCACTGTATTTGATAACTATACTACTACCCTCACGTTGCATTCCATGCCGTATAAGTTGAACCTTTGGGATACAGCCGGACAGGAGGAATATGACCGGTTGAGACCTTTGAGTTATCCACAGACGGACATATTCTTAGTCTGCTTCTCAGTGACTGAGAGGACTGCCTTTAGGAACGTAGTTGAAAAATGGATCCCTGAGTTGAGACAGAGTTCCAATATTGAACAGACAGAGTCCTTTAAGAAGGAAGGGAAGTTTCCTATATTGTTAGTTGGAACAAAATCTGACTTGAGAGGTATTGATGAAGTGGTGGAAGAAGGAAAGGGAGAGGAAGAAGAAGAGGAAGTTATGCGGGAGGAGATTGAATTGTGTGTTAAGAAGAACGGATTGTTGGGTTATGTTGAATGCTCAGCAGTGACTCAGGAAGGGATTAGACAAGTGTTTGAGACCGCTGTAGAGTGTGTTGTCGTGGGTGCACCGGCATCTACATCTACATCTGGCCCAGTTGCTTCGGTTCCTGTACAATCAAAGGTAGAACCACCAAAGGTAGAACCACCAAAGGTAGAACCACCAAAGGAGGCATCACCGATCAAAGAGGAAACTAAACAACAAATAAAATCACAGGCATCACAGAAAGCATCACCCAAAGCATCAACTCATCATAAGAAACATAGCACAAGGACAAACACAAGCACAAATACAAAGACGTCAAAGAAGGACAGGAAAAAGGATTCCTGTATATTGATGTAATTCATATATACAACTGTTTTCTATATATTCTTTGGTTCATCACATATATGTATTATCATTATTTTCGTCTAATATGAAAAATTTCACTTGGGTGAACAGCGATTGCACTAATTATAAAGACAACATTGTGATGTTAATGTTGCCAATTATTTTTATCAAATTCAAGAGACGATAATGACAGCATGAATATACGATTATAAAATAAAGTCGACAATATTCTGAGACTATAATAATAATAATGTATGGTGAAATGAATGTGACAGATATTTATACAATCTTCATTTCCTCTAGTGAAATTGTGAATGCTTTCCATAATTGCATTCAAAAATTTATAAAATTATTGAACTACTATCGGTTCCATTAGATGCACTTTCTTCACATTGCATTTATTCTAAATAAAGGCACATATTTCCTGCCCATTTTTTTTTATTTATATACTCTTCTTACATTAAAATATTAAAAGCTCATCATCTGTTTTGTTAACCGTTTACATACTGAATGATTTAAAATGATGCAATCCTCAAAACAATATCAAAAGTCAGAACGATGCTCCCTTTTATTTTTTTATCTCAATAGTATCTTTTGTTTCCTATATTTTAAACCAGTGTCTATAGCAGTTTTAAAAACTGAACACAGTTAAAAGGTATCCCCATATATTATATATCTTTGTTCACAAACTTTCTAATACAAATTGCCTATAATTAGGGATATATTTTTTGTTCTAATGCTTGTTCTAAATACATATATCTAATAAACTATCTGTTGAATACTAAAATTTTGAGAATAGTCAATATAAGAACAGTGGAGTGTGAATTTTTCGCTACTGAATAATTGAGTCACAATAGGATAAAAAAAAGTCATTCACAAGTAAATAGCCTGAGACGACACCATTTGAGTGGTACCGATTCATATATAACGGCTATTATGCTTTCTCAATGGAATATATATTTTACAAAGAATAGAAAAATTATAGATTAAAAAAAAACCCGTGTTTTCAAACTGTTTTATTTTTATTATGAATAGATAATGAGGAAACTTGTTTGTATGTTACTATATAAACCGAAATGTTTATTGTCAAGTCTAGTTATCATGTTAATTATTCTCAAAAAAACAGAATTATATTTCGGATATGTTATCTAGATACATCCAATCATGTTTCATGTTCCATTTTACTACTATTGATTATCAAATGATTTACTAAACACAATTCAAACACCGAAAAATCACTCCGTAAAAATAGGGACTATTAAATTTTAATAAAGGTCAAAATTGTACAAAGTATAACACATAACGATATCTACAGTTGTTGCACCTGGAAATCCCTTGAAAATACTACTTTAAATGATAAATATACATTTCCTGAACTCCTCATCACTATCAATTAAGATTAAAATACGCCTCTGACACCTGAAAATATGCAATTAAATAATCAATCTCATAGAAATGATTTACTTAGAACCCTTACCCTTAGATTTAGATTTAGATTTAGATTTAGGCTTACTCTTGTTATTCGTCTCCTCAGTCTTATTCTTTTCAGTGTTCCTCTTTACGGCCATCTTTTTCTCAAGGGCAAGGATATCCCTTTGCGTGTTATCATATAATAATTTTTGTAATTCCTGATCCTCATATTCCTTACGAGCAAAATTAACAACAGAACAATTTGTAACATATTTAGCCTTTTCATCCTTTAAATTAACTTCCTCAAATTCTGGAGTATTTAACGCGTACATTAAACTTTGTGCACCACGATTACCACTCTTGGTAAACAAAAACAAAATTGGATAAAGTATAATACAGTAAAGGACGATTAAAACAATTACAGACCCATTACTCACCACACGTCTCAAACTTTGAGATCTCATAGTACCTGGTTGAACCATGATCACTTTAACATTTTTACCTGTTCTGTCACTATTTTTCTCTTCTGATTGTTTTTGAATATCATCAATTAATCTTTTTTGTAATTCCATCATAGTTAATCCTAATTGCAATTTACTGCTAGAAAAGTTCTTCAATGCACTCTTATATGGAACATTCTGCCATAACGGATCTTCAACGTTGATTTCACCAAATACTTGCATCCAACATGTCGTTATGATAATTCTAATGTCTCTATCAGGTGGTTGAGCTTTGAAACTTGGTTGTAATAAATCCATTAAATGAAATAAACCGGCAAAATTTGTGGCAATTTGTACCTCTAAACCATCACTGCTAGATTTTCTAATTGGTGGTGAGAGGCTTGGAATACCCCATGGTTCCATATCACCAGACATTACAATAACACCATCAATACGCCTTGGTGGTGAATTATCCAGCCATTTCGTAACGAATTTTCTGACTTCCCAAAGATTATTCAAATCACATTTCTCCATATATAATAGTTCATTATCGGTCGCTTCACGCATATCCTCAAGCCAATCGGTACTCCATTCATCAATATCTCTAGTCAAAAAAATCAATTGCGCACCTAGCTTAGCCATTTGATAAGCAACAGAGGTACCCAGTCCCTGGGATGTAGCACCTGTTACTAAATAGACCTTTCCATGAAGGGTTCTTTCCCACGTATTGGAAGCACCACGAGACCAAAATTTAATAGCAGAGGCACCCAGCACATATGGAGTAATTCTCTTGATAGTATCATAGTATGGGATCTTGTCCGTTCCCTCAAATATGGCAGTGCCGATAATGTTCAAAGGCATTTTAATTTTGTCTCACTCTTGGAAGTTTTAAAGGTGTTAATTGACGTGTCTGTGTTAATAATTAACGTGATTATATTTTCTACTTACCCGCAACTGTTCGAATAATTTTTCACTCGAAAATTTTCAATCTCATCGCATTGAAAAAATCGATGCCATTCATAATAATAATGAAAATAGAGAGTAATAATATATCGCCAGGGATAAATAGAGGGAGACGATGGATGAACAAATTATTTTTACCACCAATACTACAGGCACAATTACCAATGTGCATTCTTTTGAACAAGCCAACCTAAGACAATGTTCTGTGGCTGCTAGAAATAGTGCAGTTCAAGTCGGGTCAAAGTATTTATTCGTCGCTCAAGCTCAAAAGGCTTTGATCAACGTCTATAACTCAGCTCATGGTGCCCATAGAGAATCTGTAGAACAAAGATTACCATTACCAGAGGCAGTAAACTGTCTAGAAGTTGTTAATAACACTAATGCTTTTACTACCATTTCAGATAACAGAGTTCACAATTTACCAGAATTTAATTTACCATACCTGCTAATTGCCTCTACAGAATCTGGTAAACTATATATTTGGGAATTGAACTCTGGTATCTTATTGAATGTGAAGCCTGCTGCCCATTATCAAGCCATTACAAAGATAAAATCTGTTATGAATGGCAAATATATTATTACATCTGGTAACGATTCCCGTGTTATAATATGGCAAACTGTTGATTTAGTCACACAAGAGGATCCCAAACCAGTAGCTGTGCTTCATGATCATACTTTACCAGTCACTGACTTTGAAGTTTCTTCTACCCATGGTGAGGATTTAGTTACTTCCGGTTGTAAATTATACACTGTCTCCAAGGATGCCACTTTGAGATGTTACGATTTGAACACTCTTGTAAACGGCGATAAGAAGAGCAAGAGAACCGCAGACGTTAGATTGGTCTCAACTTTCACTTTGCCATTTGCCATCAGTTCATTAAGTTTGGATCCAGCAGAGAGAGCTGTCTATCTGGGTACCCAAAATGGATGTTTTGCATTATCACTTTTTTACAAATTGAATGGTAACAAGATTGTTAATTTGTTACAACTATCAGATGATAACAGGGCAAAGATTTATTCTTTAGTTGAACAACCAAGCGATAGCAACAGAGATTCACTCTACGCTACTGGTCAATTAATCTGCGAAAGAATTATCGAAACCAGTGTCACCTATCTAAATATTTCTATGGATGGTACTATCTTGTTGATCGGTGACGCCACTGGTAAGGTCTATATTACGGAAATTTTCTCTAAACAGATTCTAAGAACTTTACAGGCCTTGAGTACAAATCAGGGTAGTCATGGGGAGGTTAACAACATTATGGTAAACACATACGAAACTCAAGAAATGACCAAACTATCTAATGGATTCCAATCCAATAATAATAAAGTTATGGAAAAATTACCAGTTTTACAAAGAGTCATATACGATAAGAAGAAGTTGGGCCAAATACACGACATCTGGTACCAGGTTGGTGAAGTAAACGACGAGTTAAGCAATACATGTGATCCATTGAACAATTTTGACGCTTATTTAGCTAATATCCAATATGAAGAATCCGTCTTCATGAATTTAACTGGTGTAAACAGCGACGTCAAGGTCGTTGACACCACTAATGCTATCCCTACAACTGCTACTCCGTCATCCTCCAACTCGGATAACGCCAAGCAAAGAGAGATTGATGAATTAAAGAAGAACATCGAAACCTTGACCACCGCATACAAGGACCTGAGGGAAATGCATGAGCAACTGTACAAGGAACACCAACAGCTTTCCAAGTAGATACCTAGCACTTATATACATAGCACTAAATAAACACTGTAACATAGAATTCGTATTCGTCACGTGTGCTGTATATTGTCTTTTTTTCGTTATCAATGACGCATTTCTACGGCCGCGAATTGTACCAAAATAATTTTGGAAAGGGGAATTATAGAGCTAATATTGGCGATTTTGTAAATTGCTAGTGAGTAATATTGCCTCAAGCCTAAACTCTTCGCTATTTACTCTTTAATAATAATAGCTTTAGCTTATAGTCGATCGTCATCGAAATAATACTTTAGGCTTTAGAAATAAGCAACCTCTGTTCTTTTTATTTCCTGGGTGCTACTATAGATAAAAAAAAAACACCGATCAATTAGCAAGGTTTATTCATTCCCAATCGCATTGTTTATTTTCCCACTAAGTTTTCCTATACTTTAATAAACTTACAATATATCCAGTAAGATATCCTATTTTTATTTAATTTTAAAATTAGGCAACTATGTCCTCGTTAACTAAACTGTTGCAAGAGAAACATAAAGTTGGCCAAAATGATAACGGTATCAACCCAGTACCTTCCATTTCCGAGGAATCTACCCCAAGGCTTGAGGTTTCTCCACACAGCGGACAGACTATCTTACGTACCACTTCGAGGACTTTAGACATCGATCATAGAAAGCAAAACACAAGAACAACCACAAGTGTCACTACTGTAACTCAGATTGACTCTGAAGAAGAAGGTGAAGTTGTTCATAATGGATATACTGATGACAGACAACCAACTTTGTCCTCAAGTTTCTTAACTGCTAATTTTGCCCACACTGCAACTTTACACAGTTCTGGAGTACACTCAAGAGACCGCTCAGGTTCATTCATAGACAACAACTATAATAATTCAAGTTTTTATGGATCTTCATATGGTAACAATGGAATCCCAATGAGAGGAAATTCACTAAGATCCAATCCATCTTTATTACAGACCCCATCAAAACAAATACCTTCATTATCTTCCAGTATTCCATATTCTGTGCCAAATTCTAATAAGGATACTAATGTTTCCAATAACGGTGGCTCGAATGATTCATCAGTGTCTTCCTCGTGGTTAGATACTTATGGTAGCAGTATGCCTAATAACATTCAACCAATTGATTCAAATATCATCTCATCTCCGGTTGTGGACTCAGTTGAACCACGTTTTGTCATCTCAAAGCTTAAATTCCAAAAGGTGTCACAGGATAATGCTCAGAATCATCAACAGCAACAGGCCCGCTCTGTTTCGCGTTCAAATTCCATGTCTTCACAATTGGGTAATTTATTATTCTCGAAGGGTTCCTCTAAGACATATGACAACAATTACAACTACAGTAATACACCAGGTTCCCCAAGTTACATGTCTAAGTCCCCATCAAACTCAGCTGCTACTGCTATACCGAAGCCATCACGTGCCAGACAAAGTTCTATATATTCTTCTTCTAGACAACCAAGTGGTTCTTACACAGACAATAATTATGGTTCGCCATCTACTCTCCATGAACAACCAAGTCAGAGTGTTCCAAGGTCTCATCACTCCTCCATCTCAAATTTAAGGGGTTTTTTCAAGAAGAGTAATTCCAATGCATCTTCGACTCAACAAATTAGTCATTCACCAAACACAAATGGCATCTCTGTTCCATCTTCATCCGCAAACTTATATTCAAATAATCACAAAACTACCTTTTCACCTGGCTCATATAATAGTAATAATGGTGATACAATTTACGCCAATGCTACTACAAACTCTACAATCAACGACACTTCGATACCTTTCTCAAAACGTTATGTCAAGACTGGTGACGACTTGGGTGCCGGTGCTGGTGGGTCGGTTAAATTAGTAAAGAGACTGACAGATAGTGAAATTTTTGCTGTCAAAGAATTCAGACCAAAGTTTGAAAGTGAAGCCAAACGTGATTACGTAAAGAAAATTACTTCCGAATATTGTATCGGTTCTACTTTACAGCATCCAAATATTATTGGTACCATTGAAATAATTTATGAAAATAATAGAATCATGCAAGTTATGGAATATTGTGATTTTGATTTATTTGCTATTGTCATGAGTAATAAGATGACATATGAAGAAATATGTTGTTGTTTTAAGCAAATCTTAAGCGGCGTTGAATACTTACACAGTATCGGTCTTGCTCACAGAGATTTAAAATTAGATAACTGTGTTATTAATGAAAAAGGTATTGTAAAATTAATCGATTTTGGTGCTGCTGTTGTATTCTCATACCCATTCTCAAGGAATCTAGTTGAAGCAAGTGGTATTGTTGGCTCTGATCCATATTTAGCCCCAGAAGTTTGTATTTTTTCAAAATATGATCCACGTCCAGTTGATATTTGGTCGACCGCTATCATATTTGCTTGTATGATTTTGAAGAAATTCCCATGGAAAATTCCTAAATTAAAAGATAATTCTTTCAAGTTATTCTGTTCAGGTAGA
Source organism: Jamesozyma jinghongensis (assembly GCA_030572895.1). Lineage (NCBI taxonomy): Eukaryota > Fungi > Ascomycota > Saccharomycetes > Saccharomycetales > Saccharomycetaceae > Jamesozyma > Jamesozyma jinghongensis. The sequence continues at coordinate 17,694 of JAJMCG010000027.1, forward strand.
GATTGTGATTCGCTAAGTACCTTGGTGACAAGAACACCAGATCCACCTTCTTACGACAATTTAAGCCATACTGACGCCACAAGAGGATGCTCTAGTAATTCTTCTGATCCAAATAATTTAAATATCGGACCGCAAAGATTGCTCCACTCATTACCTGAGGAGACTCAACATATTATTGGAAGAATGGTTGACTTGGCTCCAGCTTGTAGATCTACCATAGATGAAGTTATGGAAGATCCATGGATCAGGAGTATTGAAATGTGTCACGTAGTTGAAGATGGTATGAAGAATAGAGTTGTTACTGCTCCTGATCACACACACACAAAAGTTGACCAAAGTGAAGCTCATATTGCTGGATTGGAAAAGAAGAAGAAGCAACAAGCTCAGCAGCAACAACAACAGGCCAAAAAATAAAATCAATAGTGATGTAATTTGTTTCATATATAAATATAAAAAGATAGAATTAAAAAAAAGTTCAGGTTAAGCTATATATCTTTCGATATTACAAATATCTCTGGCCAAGGAGTGCCAGAGGGATCGCAAGTATTTTTTCTCTTCATGAACATCAGATTTAATTTTTTTCGAATCATCGTTACTGAAAAATCACATTAGGAAAAATAAAGGATTTCAAAATAGAGATACCAGCAAAGAACTCACAAGAAAACAACGAAAATAAAATGTCTCAACCTGCCAAGAACGTGTTAGTCAAATTAATAGTAGCAGCTGGCCAAGCTGCTCCATCTCCACCAGTTGGTCCAGCTTTAGGTTCCAAAGGTATCAAAGCCATTGACTTCTGTAAAGAATTCAACGCCAGAACTGCAAAATACGAGTCAGGTATCCCAGTTCCTGTCCTTATTACGATCAAACCAGACAGATCATTCACATTTGAAATGAAGTCACCACCTACAGGTTATTTACTTTTGAAAGCGTTAGGTATCGAGAAAGGTGCGGGACAACCTAATTTAAAGATCAAGGATAAGACCGTAGGTGAGCTATCGTTGAAACATATTTACGAAATTGCGAAAATTAAGAAGACAGATGAGAGACACGCTCTTTTAGAGATGCAAGGGATTGTTAAATCCGTAATCGGGGTGGCTAAGAGTATGGGGATAAATGTTGTTCCTTAAACTGTTATTATTTATTCTAGAATACTTGTATATACTTAAAATCTCATAATTCCTGCAATTCTACTTACTACATAGATAAAGAGGTAAGTCTTTTCATATATTTTTCACTTTTTTTTTGCGTTTTACATATCTAAATATATGTTGATTAATACTTATTAAATCTTCTCCTCTTGTTTTTGTTGAACTTCTTTTTATTCTTGTTCTTATTAAGAGGAGAATTATTCTTAGATGCATTTCTGTTGTTACCATTACCGTTTTGGCCACCATTTTGATTTGGGAAGCCAATTAATCTGTCCTTTGGTAATGAGTTCTTTAATTTAATTTGTTTTGGCGTCAATCTTGTGTACACTAAGTAGTAAGCATTAGGCTCTCTCAACACGTCTCTCTCTGTAATTTTATTAATATATTCATCATCATAAGTAGCCCAAGATCCATCAGGTTGCTTACAATGAGCAATGTAATGGCCCGATGATAATGATCTACCTTCATGGACAACAACACTTATTAATTGATACTTGCAAGGTAATAATTTCTTTCCCTTTGGAATTTGATCTTTATCACAATATTCTGTCAGATCCAGGAACATTGGATAAGAGACCGCCTGTTTCATTTTGGACGAGGAGGTACCATTAAATCTAAATTTCTTTAGATGGACCAATAAAGTTTCGGGGGCCCTTATAATAGAGTTACGTTTAACAGCATTTGTAGTCTTGTGACATTTTTCACAAACGTAACCCTTTTGCTCACTATCAACCTTGATTAATTCTGGGTTGAAAAAATCTATAATTGACTTTTCAATAGAAAATCTACGATTTACCACTGATCCATCGGATGCCTGAATGTTATTTTGTTGAGATGCATTGTTTGTATTAGTTTTGTCATTAGCTTTATCATCCTTTTTAGAAGCGGGCTTTTCGCTTGTATCAGTGACTGTGGAGGAGGAAGAAGTCAAAGAATTCTCTTCAGGCCCATCTAACTTTTTCTTACCCTTTAGGTGTAACGATAAATCATAGAATGGTTGTTCTGTCTTTGATACTTCTCCGCAGGATTTACACGTAACACATTGTTTTAGTAAACCGCCAAAAATATCATAGATAACCGACTCTGTCATTTTGTGACCCCTTGGAACAGAATCTTCTTGCAGACGAGACATTAGAGACATGAAATATTCATGAGAGTCTTCTTGTTGCCATTCACTCATCATGCAGTTAATATCTTCCAATTTGGCAATTAATTTCTTCGGATCAATATATGTGACGTTTTTCTTCTTGAATTTATCATTTGGTAACCACATCTTTTTTGTCGTTTCAGCTAAGGTTACAGAGACAGAGTTTGGATCAATGATGTCCTTGTGTTTACCTTGTAAAATATCAAATAAATAATGCTGAACTGCTGGGATGTGGATTAGCGCTTGAACAGCAGCATTTGTGTAACAAGTGACACCATGATTCAAAAGACCACGAGGTCTTAAAGATGTCAATTCCTGGCCCCAATTCTTTAGGATTCGAGAGGGTAATATAGAACCTTCATCAGTAATCTTTTCGTTAAATTTATAGAAATTGTCGATATCGGAGATAGTGGTTGGTGGAGTAACAGATCTCTTGGCTTCAGGGATCTTATGCTTCAATTCTTCTTCTTCTTCTTCAACCTCTCCTTTAACCGCTTCTTCTGTCTTCTTTAAGGCCGCAGCTTTTGACCTTTCTTTTTGATATTCTATTGTTTCCTGTTGTAATTGCATCTTTTCATCATCTGAGATATCTTCCTCTTTCTCTTCACTAACTGACCCATTGCTGACTTCTTCGTCATCAGATTCCGATAAACTCTTTTCAAATTCAAAGTCATCATCATCCTTCGCGTCCTCGGTAGTAGGTTCCATAGAGGATTCAGTCATTGCATAATCTTTAGTTGATTCATTGGATGATTCATTGGATGATTCGGCGGATTCTTCGCTAGATTCAGATTCCTTTGGCATTATTTGAATTGGTAAACCAGTTGCATCCAATTTCAATTCTTCACCGAGGTCTTCACCAAGATCTTCACCTAAATCTTCATCATTAGCCATAATAATATCTTGTTCGTCATCTTCTGATTTTTCTTCAACGATTCGATCTTCTTTAGACACTGGAAGTTCTTTTTCAGGGTCTGACTCTTCAATATATTCCCGAGCCTCATGAAAAGTTTGATCATCATCATCACTGGAAGTACTATCAACTGGGTTTTCTTCGATCCTTTCCTTAGGTTCATTTTTCTTTGATCCTTCATTTCTAGTAGTTGTAGCATTGGAAGTGTACATAGCAATGGCTTCTGCCATTGATTTCGGTAGCTTGACCTTTTTTACCTTTTTATTATTGCTTAGAGTCTCCTGTTTATCATCCGTAATAGGCTTCTTGGCCTGTTTCTTGGCCTGTTTGGCATTAGAGATCATTATGTACGTAGAGTTCTTAATTGATTCGGACGAAGTCTTAGCCTTGATCGTGGCTGGCTTGAAGTGCAAAGGATTAAGAAGAATCCTATCCACAAGAGGCTTAATGTTATCCTGTGTAGTCATGTTGGTGTCCTTCGATCCCCTGATATCAGTTGTGCAAGAGGTGATGAGTTCCAAGAGATGAGCGTAACTCAAATGTTCACACGTTATTTCGTGAAAAATTTTAATGAAAAATTTTCTGCTTCTGTTTTAGGAAAAACATTGAATGCACAAAAAGTCACGTGCTGCATACAATTTCCAAACAGCTCTTGACTGTTTCTGATGGAGCAGAGTGCTTGTCTGGGGTTTTGGAGATGGCCATTGTATCTAGGGAAACTGGATTATGTGCTACAAGATTGATTCTGGCATCTGAGGCATCTGTATTTAGAATGATGCCAGGTGCGATGCCTTTAGATGCATCTAATGAGTTGCGAACAATGCCTCCGAATTCAATGACGTCTCTGCTCCAATTAAGCAGTTGGCCAGTGGAAGTCCCTATAGTGAGCCCATCAAGTGTGTTGATGCTCGCCTTGTACTTCTGATTCATAATGGTAAACGGTAAAACTAACTCGTTCAGTTTTTTATAACTCTGTCTTGAATCTAGAACCTCAATTACAGAGGAGTGCCTTTTGAGGACGTAAAGGTAGTAACCATTCTCACTTTGAATCATTTGGTATATTCCATTTTCTCTCAGACGTGAACCTGGTGACATCATTTGAAGTCTGGAGGTACGTGTATCTATTCTAAAGATCTCATTCTTGTAAGTACCAAGTAACTTGTATGGAGTAAACGATGTTTCGAGATCATACCCTTTTGGAGTTGGTAATTCATCAAAGCAGGACACAATTGACTTGTTATGGTTTCTACCACACTTGGATTTATCTGATCGTACCGTCCAGATTGGCACTTTTCGCGATACGTCATAAAGAGATACTCTATTTCTTATCGAACCTGTAAAAAATTGGTATTCATTCAGATATTTAATCGAGTAAGGTACCTCATATCTTTCATTGCTCTCATTTACGACATCATATGCAAATAAGAGCCCTTGTTTTTCAGGATTTAATGAATACATCTGTAACGGAACGTTTCTCGAACTTATCAATAACCTGTTAAAATGCATTGCGGATTCATCATTACAGAGGGTATACCTGGGGTGAACTTCACTTGAGACTATCGATTGGTTCTTAAAGATTCGTTGAAAGGGAACCAAATTTTTATTTTTATCATAATCCTCTGGGATCAGATATTGACGTATACCAGTATCATCGAAGACTGCAATGAGAGAAGTACCATCATAGGACCAATAGATATCTTGACAAATAACAGGTTTTTCAAACACAGCACTTTCCAAACCTAGCCTATTATACTGAGATTCTTGAAGGGTCGGAAATGTATAATCGACGGTTCCATACGAGTCAATCAACTGTTTCCAACTTCGATTCTCCTTCTCCCATACACTTTTCATAGACCATCCATCAAAGACAGAACCTGTTCCACTAAGGAGTTTCAAACTCCTATTATTATCCATTCTATACTGTGCAGAACTTCATTCTTGGTAAACTTTTGACTAAGCGATGAGTTGCTTAATATATAGCAAATAAAAATATAACAGGAAATGAAAAATTATCAGATCTTGAACTGAAATCTAAAACACCCAAAAATAGGATGGCATACACAGGCTTTGGTCTTGAGCAAATCAATCCACCTCCAAATAAACCATGGAATCAACTTACACCTGCAGAACAAGGTGATAGAGGTGCGAAGATGATGGTAAACTTTATGACATCGTGTCCTGGTAAAACGGCAATTAGTGGTGTCACTGGGTTTGCTCTTGGTGGTGTATTGGGCCTATTTATGGCCTCAATGGCATATGATACTCCAATCCATACACCGTTGGCTAATGTTGCAACAGTGACAAAGATGGCAGACCTTCCAATTAAACAGCAAGTCAAGTTACAGTTTGCAGATATGGGTAAGAGATCTTATTCAAGTGCAAAAAACTTTGGGTACATTGGTATGATATATGCTGGTGTCGAGTGTGTAGTAGAGTCAGTGAGGGCTAAGAATGATATATACAATGGTCTTTGGGCTGGTTGCATAACAGGTGGTGGTCTTGCATACAAAAGTGGACCTCAAGCTGCTGCAATGGGTTGTGCTGGTTTTGCAGCATTCTCATTAGCAATTGACACATACATGAAGAGTGAAGATGGCAAACCTACAAAGAATGATTTCAATGATTAGCCTTAAAATCTTACGTAAACATTAAAATTCGCATATCTGATAGATTCAAATAAATTATAAATAATAATACACGTATATATTACATAATAGAAGTATAATAATACAAATTGTCCAAATTACAAAATCCTCTGATATTTTAAATGTATTCGACTTTGTTGGTACTGCCTTTGTCTCTGATTTATCTTTTTCAGACAAGAGACTAATGATTATATCCAATTTTTCTCTGTTAGTCTCTATATCTTGTTTTATTCTGGCTAATGAATCAGAGTTTTCCAATTCTTGAGAGATCATAGACACAGACCTTGATTCATGTTTATTTTCGCTGATCATTTCCTCATGCCCATTCAGCAATGAGTCTTTATTAATAATCACAGATGAATCATTTTTTGAAAATCGTCTACTGTCGTCATACCCGCTACTTTCTTGTGTACTCTTTTCCCTTTCCAAATTATTCAATTCTCTCAATCGTTTTTCCACAGCTAATTTATCCTGTGAGATTAACCTTCTCCATTTATCATTCATGTGTTGAGTCTTTTGGTTCAATTTGGATCCAGTGAGAACAATCGGCGAGATCTCTTCATAGTCTTTAGTTACATGGTTTATGTATGGCAATGGCAAAGGGTCACCCAACACCTTCCGTACCGATTGATTCCTAGAAGGTTTGCGCCTTCTAAAACTCGTTTCTGTAGCAGATGAAGTTGACATATTTCTTTTATCTACATTGATCTTGTCAGCCTTGCTTTGAATGATACCTCTAGAAAGGAGTAAAGTGCTTGGAGATACCATCTTTGGGATGTAGTCTTTGTCTTCTTCATCGTCATATACATCAATTGGTCGTAAATTATTGTCTATCAGCGATTCCGCTGGCTCATATGAGAACGCATTATGTGATGTTTTACGCTTCTCTGCCTTTATATGTTCATTAGTGGATTCATCTTCAATTTTATTTTCGTCAAATGAGTTATTAGGTGGAATATTTATTTCAATTGATTCTCGTCCTTGCCCATTAGACAATTGTCTCTGTTTTCTTTCATTAATCTTGATCTCATGTAATAGTTTTAATCTCTCCACCTTCAAGTTTGCCTCTCGTCGTTCCATCTCTGTTGGCTGATATGCAGTACCATCTGCTTGGTTATATTGTGACTGCCTGTTCATGCATAAAAGTCCTTTTAGGTCGTGGTATTCCCAACCGATGCCAGCTTTTCTGTTGGGATGTGCCAAAAGTTTGTTTATTTGTCACCCAAATTTCTGGAACGCGTCTTTGTTTCACTTGCATACATTAAAAATTTATATACTATTTATGATATATATTATAAAATAGGTAGATTAATTGAAGTTAAATTCTTGGTTAACATTAGATCCGAATCCAAACGTGTTACCGGCTGTTTGTGGAGCCATGCTTTCATCAATAGCATCATCTTCTTCACCGAAATATGTTTCAATGATATTGTAAGCCTTTTCGTAAATCTTATCATTTTGATTTTGTTGACAGTTGAAGATCTTTTCCATACCACCAGCCTTTTCAATCAAATCAGCGTTTTCATTGATATTCAAACCACGGGCCTCCTTGTCTGCTTCACCCATCTTTAAGATGTTTTCTAGGGCATCTAAAGAAACTTCCATTATTCTGTTATCAGCGATTTCTAATAAATCACATAATGGCTTTATGCAACCTTGAGACACTAAATATCTAATAATTTCTGGCTTCTGTAACCCACCAGAGGAGGCATTGGAGATGGCCCAACAGGCTTCCTTCTTTGTCTTGTAATCAGCATTACTTAGAATCTTAACCAAAGATGGAATCAAGTTAGCATCAATAACAGCTTGAATTTGTTCAGAGTTACCTGCAGTAATGTTAGAAATGGTCCAACAGGCTTCCTTTCTGATAGATTCCTTTGGAGAGTTTAACAAGTTTCTTAATGCGTTTAGGACACCACAGTTGATGACGACCTGTGTTTGTAGATCGTTACCGGTAACAATGTTACCGACAGCTCTTAATGCTGGAGTTTGGACTAAAGTGGAAGAATGATCTAATAATTCAACTAATCTCTTTGGAATTCTAACATCAATGACGGCTTGAATAGCTTCTGGTGGACCATCAGATAAGTAAGAGATGGCCCAACATGCATCGACCAAGGTTTCATTATCTAAAGAGTAGATTAGCTTAGCAAGGGTTGGTAAAGCCTTTGAGACAATAGACCAATCTGGTTGTGGCTTCTTACCACGACACAAGTTGGATAATGTCCAAGTAGCGGTTCTGATCAAGGATGTCTTTGTAGAGTTGAATAAACTCAAAATTGGTTCCATGGCAGAACATTGTAAAACGTAATCTCTGTAATCTGTGGAGTCACCAGCAACGTTACCTAACGCCCAAATAGCTTGCTCCTGAACTTCGACAGTTCCTGTGTATAACAATTGGATAAATAAAGGAACAGCACCTGCTTCAACGACAACCTTAGTTTGATCAGAAGTACCAGAGGCAATATTAGTTAAGGCCCAAGCGGCTTCTAATTGTAACATTTCAGGTTGATTTTCATTCATAAAGTTGACCAAAGTTGGTACAACACCGGCTTGAATGACAACATCAATAGGTGGATGGTGCTCTCTTGATAATATTTGTCTGAATTTAACAGTGGCAGCCAATTGTTCTTGGAAATCGTTGGATTGGATCTGTGCCACCATCTGTGGTAATTCTTGTTGTAGTTGGTTGTAGAATTGTAAATCGGCAGTTGCATCTTCATCTTCATCCTCAGAGTCGTCTGCATCAGCAGGTGGAATGAAGTTTCTTCTCTTCGCTAGGACTTCGTCTCTCTTGGCCTTTCTCAACTCGACCTGTTGTGTATCTCTTCTACGACGCAATTCATCCGCAGTAAATCTTCCCTTGTTCTTGAAGTTCGTACGTCTGTATTCTGGAACAAACTTGTTAGTGGATGTGTCAGAACTGTCCATTGTAGTATTTGTCTATATCTATCTCTGTGTTGTTAATATTTTGCACACATTGGTCCTCCCTCTTAAAATTTTTCCAGGCATCGTTAATTTTTGAAAGTCAAGTTCGAAAAATTTGTGCTCGTAATGTACGGAAAATGCGGGTAATACCTAAATTGAATAGTTTATAGTTATTATTCGATGAGATGAGGTAATAGTTAATTAGGTATACTATTTAGGATCAATTACATACATCGGAACGACAGTTGACTGCGTCGTCTAAATTACATTTGGTGTCCTTGGTAGTGGATCCATAGACGCTGGTTAAGGTCTGTTTGACGGCACCTGGATGATCGATACCACCAGCGATAATTGAAAAACGTCTTCTGTCACCCTCAGTGACATCCCCAGAGACGAATTCAGGTTGGACGGTAGCAGAATGAATTCCATGGTTATGGAAAATCTCTCTGATAAGTTTTGCGGAGGCAGTGAACTCAGCTGGTGGGATATCGAGCTTGACATGGACAGAGGCAATAGTGATAGATTCAGTTAGGTTCCAGATATGGAAATCGTGAACTGCAATAACACCTGGAATGGCTTCGATCTCCTTACGGATGTCCTCAGCAGAGACACTCGATGGAGTAGCCTGTAACAGGATATTGGATGCTTTACGGGATAAAGGTAAAGCAGAGGAAAAGATAATGACGGTGATAACGAGAGAAACTACTGGATCCATGTAAAATCTCCAGGAGTAATCGGTTTTCCAAATAAACAAAGCAGCTGTTATGACACCCAAATTACCTAGGGCGTCCCCCATGACATGTAGGAATAACCCTCTCATATTTAGGGATTTAGTATGTTGTGTCTTACGGGACTTGTCTGCAACCTTATTGTCAGATAATAATCCTGTATGTTCAGTCAAGATATTGACTGTAGTACCTGTGACGACTGGAACATTAGAGACACTAACAGACTCAGAAGGTAGACCACTTTCGACGTCAGCATCTGAAGAGATATCTTCATGTTCATGTTCATGGAATAAGAATAAACCGATGATATTGGAGGCCAAACCAGCAAAACCTACATACATGACCAATCTTGGATTTTCAATCTCCTGAGGTTGGATTAATCTCTGTAGGGCTTCAATTAGAATGGAGAAACATAGAGCGATTAAGAAGACGGCATTAACTAAAGCCCCTAAAATCTCAGCTCTTTTCCATCCATAAGTGTAATAAGCATCTGCATTACGAGTCTTTGCGACTTTAACTGCCCAAAAGGCTACCAATAACGAGATGATATCGTTTAGCATGTGGAAGGAATCAGCGATAAGTGCTAACGAGTGGGTCATATAACCGATGGAAATCTCTAGAAGGAAAAACACGGTATCTAAAATCAACAGAGATGTTATTCTCAATTCTTTGTTGTTCATCATAGTGAGCGATATGTGTAGCTTGAGTTGGGTATAGCTGCAATCACTGGGACTGTACAAACTCTAGTCTATAGTGATGTTTTACATAATCTTGGCAAGACTGAAAAGTTTCGCAATTAAATTTTCCCTTTTTTTTATATAATAGGGATTAAGTTTTATAATAAGCTCAGTGCGAGACTTAATGTAAAAAATAAATATAGGACTACTAGGGAAGAGAACCGATTCAGTGGCTTACTGCTATTGCTTGAATATACGAGCTGCCCTGAGCGAGATTGCTGAACCAGCTGATGCATCTCTGTGTTTTTAACATAGGATTTGTTATAAATACACCAAAATGCACCCATTTTTTTTTTGTTCTCAGTGATTATATCGATGCAAACAAATTGATGGTAACAATTTACGACAAGTGTAAATGATAAGTCGAAAATATGATTTGCGATATGTGTGAGAGGGAGAGGGTAAATAAGACGGATAATGAGAGGACAGTGTGGATCAGTTTATGCAAGAGATTATGTTTGCTTTTTTTGAAGAAGCAATACAAAAATGGTTTACTGGACGAAGTGGGATGACATCTTAAAAAGCAAAACTCCAGCTTCGTGACCATTTCCATCTAACCTGTGACCTTTACCTCTCTCTGAAGGAGGCAAAGCAAGTGCCTCTGTAGCTTAATCTCTGGAGCGTCGGTTACACCCAAACACGCATCTTACTTTTCTCAGGCTCTGGCCAGAATAAAGCAATATGGACTCAAAGAGACCAAATGTACTATCTCAAGAAAAGGAATGTGTCATTGAAAGCAACTGACATTCAAGATTTCAGAGTCTGCTCTGAGGCTACAGTACATGTGCCAAGGGTCTAGAACATTCTGGCATTTCTTTTGCTGCTACAGGTGTTTCTGGGAGTTGATCAGTTCGCGAGATAGTTTATTGGTCAATCAGGTCATAAATGACGTTTGGAGGAACCTGTTTTCATCCAGGAAAGCAATGTTGATTACGTCTTTGGGCCAAAGTGATCCATTTCTTTTCGAGATACAGTTTTCGAGAATTTGCTTATGAAAGAAATCATATATAAGGAAAGAATTCAAAGCTTACAATAATGGATTGACAAAGATTTAGAAAACTACAGCTAACTATTATTCATTCCTTTACAAAAAGATGCTATTAAACAAATTAACATTATTGACTCTTTTACAGACTCTGAATGGTGCGCCTACTGGTTCCAACACCACACAAGCTCATCACAGACATGAGAGAGGCAAAAGAGATGGAACCTGTGCGTTCCCAGATTACGAAGGAATGGTCTCTGTTCAAAAGCAAGGTGAAAATGCAGGATGGGCTATGCATTACGATCAACCTTGTAAATACGGCAGTTGGTGTCCCTATGCGTGCCCACCAGGCCAACTTATGGGTCAATGGGACCCTTCAGTCACAAAGTATGAATACCCAGGATCCCAATACGGTGGGTTATACTGTGATGCCGAGGGTGTTTTACAAACACCTATGCCTGATAGTCCCTACTGTTATGAGGGTAAGGGGACATTTGTTGCAGTGAATCAGATTGATGAAGACGTTGCATTCTGTCAGACTGTCTTACCTGGAAATGAGGAGATGTTGATCCCTACATTGGTTGAAGGTATGAAAAATGAAACCCTAGCTGTTCCTGGTTTAGAGTACTGGGCTGGTACCGCATCTCATTTTTACATCAATCCACCTGGTGTCTCAGTTGAGGATGGATGTAAATGGGGGGATGTCAGTAAACCATGGGGAAATTGGTCACCTTACGTTGCTGGTGCCAATATGGATGATAAGAATAACACTTATGTGAAGATTGGTTGGAATCCAATCTATTTGGAGGAAACTACTCCCTTCAGAGATGAGTTACCAACATTTGGTGTTAGAATTACATGTGAGGATCCAAGCCAATGTGTTGGTCTTGATTGTTCTATTGATCCAAGTGTTCAAGGTGTTAATGAGGTGAACTCTAAGGAATCAAGTATCGGTGCTGGTGGTGCAAGTTTCTGTGTTGTAACTGCCCAAAATGGTACCAAAGCACACATAGAGGTCTTTGCAGTAAATAACAACACATCTACTAATTCTGAAAACGCAGTGACACCCTCAATTACCTCTGCAGCTGATTTACAAAAGAGAGATGTTTCAATTTCCACAAATGGTTCTGTCACTACTCATGACTCCCTAACGACTACATACACATCCACCCGCACAACCACAGTCACCATCACTCTCAAGAAGACAGCCTAAGGGGGGGGGGGAGGGGCAGATCTGTATCTCTACGTATCAAACTAGTTTTTAAAATATAATAGACAATCCAATAACTATATTTGTCGATCTCGGCCAAAACGCTAAAACCGAAAACAAAGAGACACATGTTGCATCTTGAAAACCTGCATTACTGCTGCATAAAGTACCAGATCTGGCTTGCAGAAATGAGCGATTATTGCTACAGTGGATGTTCTCTATTGTTAAGAATAGTTGTCATGTTGTTGTTGTTGTTTTTCTCGTTATATACAGGGGGTGTTACATACATTAAGCATACATGTGTTATTTTGGGGAGTGTTGCTGGGCAAGTTCTTGCTGTGCCAACTGTTTGGCCATCTGTGCCTTCCTAAACTCATTGACTCGCTTCTCCTTGAAATAGGCAATCCAACTCTTAGCACAATCTGTCTCAAACTTCTCATTTTCCTCATGGCAGAACTTTTCCTGTAACTTCTTGGCTTGCTTCTCCTCAGGATTAATGACGTTGATCTTGTCCAGACACGCAAAATATTCATCTCTACTGTCCCAACACAGTTTCCTGTTACTCCTTGTGTTCTTAAACTCCTCGTCCTTATTTCCAAAGGGGTTCCACATGCTTTCTTATCCTCTTTCTACTAGTCTTACCAATGAATTCTCTCTTGATACTTTATTCTCTCCCTATAATTAAAATAGAAAACTGTATTTCTTCTCCACGGAAACAACGCAAAATATTAAAAAAAAAAAAAACGTCACCTATCCCCACCAATTCTGAAAATGTTGGATTTTCGCCCAACAAAACAGATTGCCGCCATCGCCACCCAACAAATAATTGGCGGCTGTCTTTAGTATAAATAGGCCACATTTTTGCCACTTGGATGTGTTTCTTTCCCAACGAGATATAGCCATCGAAATGCCATACCAAGTTACTGTACCAGTTGGGAAACCAGCTAATTCGCACGAGACTGCGCCTAGAAGAAATGCTAAAACTGCGAAGGAATCTTTAATGAGACCTATTGGTATGACATGCAATACTATTTATGAATTTGCTTTACAATGTTTTGAAAGGAATGGGAAGAGGAAAGCTATGGGGTGGAGAGATATCTTGGAGATTCATGAGGAGAAAAAAATTGTTAATAAGTTGATTGATGGGAAACAGGTTCCTACGGAAAAGACGTGGATGTATTATGAGTTGGCTCCATACCAATATGTTACTTATGACAAATTAACTGGGATTATGCATTCTCTGGGTAGAGGTTTAGTTAAGATTGGAATGCAACCTGCTGGGGAGGATAAATTACATATCTTTGCCTCTACAAGTAGAAAATGGATGCAAATGTATTTAGGGTCTCAATCTCAAAATATTCCAATTGTAACAGCATATGATACATTAGGTGAGAAAGGGTTAACTCATTCAATGGTTCAAACAGAATCTAGAGCTATATTTACAGATAACTCGTTGTTACCAAAATTGGCTAATGTACTTCCAAATACTCCAGAGATCAAATTTTTGATTTACGCCGAGAAGATTGATCCGAATGATAAGAGACAAAACGGTAAGATTTACAAGACTGCGCATGAAGGGATCGAGAAGATTAAACAAATTAGACCTGATATTAAGATTTATTCCTTTGATCAGATTTTAAAGTTAGGTGAGGATTCAATAAATGAAATTGATCCACATCCACCAAAGGCAAGTGATTTATCCTGTATTATGTATACTTCAGGTTCTACTGGTGATCCAAAGGGTGTTGTATTAACACATGCTAATGTTCTTTCTGGTGTCACTGGTGTTGGGTTTACTGTCCTCGGTAAAATCAACCAAGATGATCGTATTATTGCCTTTTTACCCTTAGCACATATCTTTGAATTAGCCTTTGAATTAGAGGCATTCTTTTGGGGTGGTATTCTAGGTTACGCTAACGTTAAGACTTTAACATCAACCTCTACTAAAAACTGTAAAGGTGATTTACAAGAATTTAAACCAACTATTATGGTTGGTGTAGCTGCCGTTTGGGAAACAGTTAGAAAGGGTATCCTTGCACAATTAAAGAATTTACCATCCTTCAAGCAAAGTTTGTTTTGGACAGCCTATAACATTAGACTATCCTTAAAGAAGAATCATTTACCTGGTGGTGATTTGATTGCTAACATTGTCTTCAAAAAGGTCAAGGAAGCCACTGGTGGCTCTCTAAGATATATTATGAACGGTGGTTCCCCAATTAGTCGTGATGCACAAGTGTTCTTATCCAATTTATTATGTCCAATGTTATTAGGTTATGGTCTAACAGAGACTGTTGCAAATGGATTTGTTACTTTACCTGAACATTTCGAATATGGTGTAGGTTGTTTAACAGGTGCTATCACCGCCAAATTAGTCGATTGTGAAGATTTGAACTATTTCGCCAAAAATAATCAAGGTGAACTTTGGATTAAAGGTGGTCCAGTTATTCATGAATATTATAAGAATGAAAAGGAGACTAATGATGCTTTAACCAAGGATGGTTGGTTCAAGACAGGTGATATCGGTGAATGGACCTCAACTGGTCAATTAAAGATTATTGACAGAAAGAAGAATTTAGTCAAGACTTTAAATGGTGAATATATCGCTTTGGAAAAATTAGAATCTGTCTATAGATCTAACCAATACGTCAACAACATTTGTGTCTACGCGGATCAAACAAAGGTTAAACCAGTAGGTATCATTGTTCCAGTCTTACCAGCCGTTGCAAAATTAGCCATTTCTATCGGCGTAATGAAGAAAGGTGATGAGATCGAATTACATCTAGAAGATAAAAAACTAAAGGAGGCTATCCTAAGTGATATGTTTAAGACAGCTAGATCTCAAGGTTTAACTGGTATTGAACTATTACAAGGTATCGTCATCTTTGATGAAGAATGGACCCCTGAAAATGGGTACGTCACCTCTGCACAAAAGTTAAAGAGAAAAGATATTTTAAACGCTGTGCTACCTTTAGTTAATAAAATATATGTTTAGCTTCTGCATTGCGACAGGTCGCGTTTCTACTAATCATTAATAATGACAATATACCATACATATGTAATGTTGTAACCTTTAAAAAAAATTTTGCATTAAAAAATCTTTCGTTACATTTATTATTAAATGTATTAGATGATCAAATAATACTTTTATTTGTATAGACTACCTTTATAATTTGTATGTCGTGCCTTTTTTTTTTTGCTCAGACAATACGCACAAGAATTATTACAAGGTATTACACTAAAGAATAGCTATATAGTTAGATTTTTCCCAATTTTGAAACTACAGGCTGCTATTAAAACAACAGATGAGCGATTAAATGGGAATTTGACTCTATGATTTCCATTAACCACACTCAGCCATTTTAAAAAGATTTTGAACCTTTCACCTAAATCCATCTCACTTAATACTATCATGTATCCTATTAATTATCCGATATTATTCAAAATATATGATTTATAACCACAGGAGGCACAATTGTAAAAATCTCAGACATAATTTATAACAAATTGAAAAAAACAACAAGGACACATAAACCCAATGAATTTATTAAACCTATCCATTTTGATCAAGTTAATTCCATAAAGAGGCTCATAACACGTCATGAGATACAATATAACAAACAAAATTAAATGATGAAACCTTAAATTTGATCAGATAAAAAGGCAAAGTTATGGAAGTGAAATTCATTGAAACCTTCCGATCCGATCACAGAATCATCTAACAAAAGTTTATCTAATTGAAAAACTCAAAGAGATAATGCTTAAGCAAATTAAGTCATCATACGTTCACATAATCGTATAATAATCCTCTTCATATCATTAACAAGACCTCCATAAAAAAACCTCATACTCTCATTAGGGTTACACATCCTGAAGTATCCATCTCCTCATTAAAAATTACTTGAATATCTGGGTATTACAATGGCACTGAGGTACAATTCTCATACCTTGACTAAATCTAAAATAATTAATAGAAAAATAATACTTTGGTAGATAAAAATAGGACATTCCCCAAGGGTAACCTTATTCAAATCTCATAAAATGTACCAAGCATGACATTCCATCAATAAATAATTAGTGGGGTTTTAAAATAAAAAACAACTGAAAAATCCATTAAAGTACACATAAAGGCAAAAGGATGCCAAAGCTTTCCGAATTTTATATTAAAAATTTCATTGAAAAGTTTTTCTCTAAAACCTGTTCAGGCGGGTAATCAAAACCCGATTCTTTAGGGTAAACATTATTCACATATAATGGGTATAAAATATATCTACTAGATCAGATCCACAATGTTTGATCGTTTGCATTCTTACACATCTTTCTTTCTTCAAGATAGGTGCCATATATAGAGTACCACGTGCCACAGGCTTCATTGGCGGCCTCTTCAGGTTGTTTTGGATCTAATTTGCAGGTTATATCCTGCACCGATGGGTAATTCCATGGTTTATGCATTGGATGATCCGAGAAATGAATAACCTTGGCTTTTTTAATGTACATCCCGATATCATGAGGGATCTCTTTACCATTCTCATCATATCTCTTGTAACCAAGTACATCGTTACCTAACATATCGTACTGTCTTTCATCTCTTAGGGAACCTGTTAGCAATGAATACCTACCAAATGGAAGAACAACAGTTTGTGGCACAAATAACTTTTTGATCTTTCTAAAAAGGTCAAATTGATAATAGATTATCTTTCTTAAATCAAATAGCACGTCATTGATGATATCCATATCATAAACATTTTCTGCGGATTGAACAAATGGCAAGACTTCTGTCATTATACTTTCAAATAACTCAGCTGATGGTGATACAACCATAATGTTAGTAGCAAACTTTAATTTACTTTTTTCAGTGTTCCAATGGAAATCAAATAATGGATGTGCCCAAGAAGTAGAGGATATGATAGACTTCGCAACATTCTTCGATGTTAAATATAAATTTGGTGGCAAACTTGGTAGATGATTGTAAATCATTCTACCCTTTTGAATTCTCACGGATAATTTCTTGTTATGATTATTCAGGTTCAGGGAAATACCTTCATTGTGCTTCAATTCATGATATGCTTCTTTCATATCCTTTTGGCTCAATGTCCAATAGTTGACTGGTGCTGCAAACTTGATATATTCTGGAATAAAGAACAATTCATCAAGTTTCTCCTTAATAAATGCATCGTTATCTAAGTATATTATACGTTTATACTCAGTTTGGTTAAAGATCCTTAATTTAGTTAGACTCTGGGCCCATTCAGTACTATCATCAATCTTAACAATAGGTTCAATCTCTTTAATTATAACCTGATTTTCATCTAAAGCTTTAATTTTATCAAGAATAAAATCAATAATCTCTTCACCATCTTCTTTTGTCAAAGTTTTAACCTCTTCTCTGATATGTGATGATAATAATAAAACTAATTTGGCCTTGGTACCAAATCTCCTTAATTTGTCAAACATAATCAATGTATTACATAGGTAATGCATGTCAGTCGCATAATTAACATAGGCATATTCATTCCAATCGATAGGATGATTATGCTTGTCTTCTCTCATTAATCTCATCTTGTAGAGTTCATCAATGGATTGTTCTGTTAATTGTTTAATCTCTAATGGATTGTAAACACGTTCCAATTCATCCCTGTTGTTTTTAAAGTATTTCTTGTAGTATTTAATTTCTTGATTCAGTTGAAATCTAACAATGGCTCTAACTAAAGATGTAACCGAGAGCACAACTACAAGAAATAAAAGAAAAAATCTAACTCTCCTCTTAGATAATATTCTCATAATTCAAACAGGTATCTATTAATATTATAAATCAGAGAGATCTTGGATAACTGTCACGTATCCAACTGCTTTGAATGTAGACTGCTACACACCGCTAAATATGAATTTTTTTTCATGTGTTTTGGTGAAGAACCAAAAATATCGCAACCCAGAATTTCAAGGGTAGATCAGTAAAATGAATCATCTAGACATTTTGACACTATAAAAATAACTTTGTGATGATAATTAAAGTACTTACTTTTACTCTTAATGATAATGTATTAACTCATAGTTTACTTTCTAAATGGTATCTCACTACGACATAGTGGGCAAGTGTTGTTACCAGATGATCTGAACCATTTGTACAAACATGCACCATGGAATTTGTTATTACAAGTTGGACAAACCTTAGTTGGCAACTTTCTATCAACAGCATGCAAAATAGAGTAACAGATAGCACATTCCTCGAAACCTGAGAATTGTAAGTTGACGTTTTTCGTAAATAGTTCCAAAGAGTCTAATACGGAACCGTTCATACCCGTAATTACATGCTGTGTGGACATAATCCATTGTTTCCATTTTTGTTCACTAATACCAACTCTAGAAACACCATTTACTTGGACGTTCTGTAACGGATAATTACTTGGAATCTTAAATGAGATTTCTAGTTTCTGTTCATCAATAAGGTAGCTGGCTTTGACTTCGTTAATAATTTTGTTGATCTTGATACTCAATGAATCGTCCTTCTCTGTCAAGCTATCCATTTTTTTCTCTACATTATCTATTTCTTCAGAAATTAATACTGGAGAAATGAATTCAGAAACAAATTTTTCTATCTTGTTTTGTAATGATCTGTCTCTAATGTTTAAAAACCACCCACTTGTTAAGGAACCAACATTATTGAATAGTTCGTACAGGATATGACCCAACATATATTTGCATTCATCAACGATACCCTCCTTCTGGGATGCAAACTCATTTACAATATGACTATAATCTGATATACTATTAACTTGTAAAGAATCCTTCCAGAAGTCGGTGTCATTAAGATTGATTTGATCGGATATAAAATCAAACATCTTATTGATCAAGTCTTTATCCTTTAATTGATCGATGTATAATTGGCGCATCTTGTAGGATACATTTTCAAAAGATCTTAATACCAATTCCCAATTCCACAAGTATTTAATAAAGGTAACCTCATCAGAATACTCTAGGTATTCAGTGAGCATTTCTTTTTCTAACTTTTCAATCAATTTCTTTGGAATCTTAAACTCTTCATTGTTTTCTGTTTCTTCATCATCCTCATCCTCATCCTCACAACTATGTCTTTTCAGTTCAAATTCAATCATTAATTCTTGCTGTCTTTCGGTAATTATCAGGCCTAATAGAATGACCGTCAAACGGTTTTTGTTGATACAAATATTTTTGCAGCCTTGTTTTAGAACTACTTCCAAGAATCTATCGTAGTGACTAACCAGCTCTTTCATTTTGAAATTATTGCGAATAGTATTGCACAACATGGTATAAAAATTCATGGCAACGTGATTGTTCAAGTCTGATGGGAAATTGATAAAGCATAGTTCCAATACCGATTCCTTGACGTCCCCCTCAAATTCCTCGATATCTTCAATGCTGATCCAAATTTCGAGTAATTTCAAACAATGATGACGTAGTTCCAGTAGATTTGGAGTATCGTCTAACTGACATAGAGTCAATGAATCAAGTAACAGTTTACCTGCAAATTCAACAACTGTTTTCATGTCTCTGATACTTGCGAATTGTAAAAGTAAAGTACAGACATTCAGCAATACTAAACGCATGGTCATAAAGGATGGTTCATAGACTATTTCGCTGTCTAGCCAATTGTTGTATGTGTTAAACATCATATTAACACGTTGAGGTAAAATTGGAACAAAGTTAATTTCCGCAATTTCTTGATGTTCTGTCTTTAGCATATTAGTCAACAAAATCAAAGCATTGCATGTATTATTAGTTTCCTTTATCAAATCAGTTTCTCTAATGCCAATAGATTCGGAGGCTAACATTGTTCTCAATTTGGTTAATGATGGATCATTGTTAACTCGGTAGAGTACAGAAAGAAATACAGAGCAGTGGATCATTTCAGAATGGTTTCCAGGTTCTCTGCTTCTGATAACTTTGGTAACATACTTCTCAATGGTTGGTATGTGTGATAAGAGGGCGGAACTCGACATGGTATCAACGTCGTTAATTAAAAATCTCTTTAAAATTCGGGTCTTATAGAAAGTCATAACAGGATTGCTTTCTGTTACCAAAGAAGATACAATATTGTCATTCTGCTGAGATTCTTCTGCGATGGTTGCAGTTTGCAGAACGGTTTGTAAATTAATGGCATATTCTGTTTGCTTTTTGTAAAAAGTGAAGTTGAATTCATCTAATCTAATATCTGGAGTTTCAGATATACAGTTGTAATCATTAACTAATTCAACAATCATTGTCAGCAGTAGAATAATTTGGTCATCCAAAAATTCTTTCCTGGACTCCAAGATACGGTCTAAGAATAAACCAAATTTAATTAATTGCTCCCACTTAGATAAGTCTCCATTATCCGAAGCGATGGATAGAATATGAGTATTGATTTCTAAATTATTGGTTAATGTAACTCTACCATCAATAAATGGGACACTACCCAAGAATAGTGTTTCGATATCAGTTGGAAAAAATAATTTAACAACATTTGGGATATTTAATAGTTCATTAGCGAGTTTCAAGCAAAATGAATCCTTTTCCATCAGTTTAAATATATCCTTTGAATTTTTAACATGGCTAATGACAATTGAGGCTAATTTTTCTATAATAATTGAGTTATTCGCATTGATGAATGTTGTTGTTAAATTGTAGATTTTCTTTGTTACTTCGTCGGATATAACAAATAAAGTATTGTTTAAGAAATCCGTATTTTCCAATAATTGTTTTTTAAGATCTGCGTTCAAATATTGAACATACTTAGAGAATTCGTTGATATGACCAGCAATAACTGATTCGCTGTAGAAGGATTCGATGTTTTTAGTGTTTAGACATCGACCACCAAAGAAATCAACATTGTTACCATTGAAATCATAGTCATTAATATAATTTTCCAAAAACTCTTGAATTTCTAATGATTGAGAAGACAACTTCTCAAAATATTTAGGATTTAGATTGTTTAAGGTTTTTGCAATCACGGCATTTTCAACTCCGATCGAGAAGACAGCAGTGAAGAAATCTTCAAATGACCTTAACCATTCTTCATTTGATTCAATAAACTTGGACTTAGAATATGCGATGATGATTCTAGAAAATTCATCATAAGTATCCCTCTCTACCCACATTGGTAAGTCGAACATAAACTTGGAAATCGGTTGTTCCAAGCATGCGGTGTTTGAATTAACAAAAATATTCAAGATCTTTAATATCTCCGGTTGAGTTCTGATAACGTCAGATGGGTCTAATGATAATTTTTCAAATGTTAAATTTGATAAACATAGCAATGAATCCTTGTTATCAGGGCAAAGGAATAATACAGATATTAAATTGTCCAAAAAATGTTTCGGATATGTCTTATCTCTGTCATTCAAATATGATTCGATTTCCATTTTGATCATAGAAGAGTCCGTGTATTTTGACAAAATGTTCTCTAAGGTGTTTAATTCTTTCAAATTATAACCACTACGTAAAGTTTCCAATACATTCTTTTGTAGAATATTATTGTTCGCATCATCAGATTGGTCACTCTTCATAAATTTGCCGAAATTATTCCATAATTCGATAAGTAATTCCTCACCGTATCTTCCTAAAAATGGTTTACCATTCAATTCCTTCAAAGATTTTTCCCAAATAGGTAACCATTCTAATTCATAATTTAATAGATCCAATTTCTTCGTGGATTCATATAGAGAAAATATGGCATTATAAAATCCAGGAACGGTGTTCTTTGAGGCAATAGAAAGGAATTCTAATAATTTATTCTTAGAGTCCTTATCGTAAGACCAAATTCTACCTTCTTTATATTCTGAAAGGTTCACCAATAAAACAACAATAGATGGAGTTAAAGTATTGTAATTCATGATATTCCTGTGATTAATTTGAACCATAGATTTTAGCAACCGTCTGGTGGCAGTTTTGAATACATCCTTGTTGTATTTGAAGAAGGAAGTTTGGTATAATAATTCAATTAGAGTTAGCATGGATTGGAATAATTTCAAATTGTATGTGCTCTTCAAATTAAATGATCGCCATAGTGAGTCAAAAGCAAGTATTTGCTTGTATGTGTCCTTAAATTCAGACTTGGCATAACCCTCATTATATTTAATCAAGGATATCAGTAAAAGAATGGAGCTTGTCACGAGACGATTATATTTAAATTGGGATTCCTCCTTTGAGATATAACGAACATCAGAAATGGATTCCTCGTTCTCGATTACAATGATTTCCTTGATTAAGTTTAATATTTGTTCATGAAACACTGACCAAAGAGAGTTTAACTTTTCTGTATTATTATTGAAACATTGATTGAACTCTTCTTGACAAGTCTTACTAACTAGCATATCTACATCACGGGTTCCTAAGAGGATTAATGGGATGAAATCCTTCAAGTATTTAGAGATACGTTTCCCCAGTAACTTGATAAAGCAGATAGTTATAGAATGTGCCCCTAATCTGATGGTCTTTGCCTCATTGGTAATCAACTTTGCGTACACCTGTGACCAACAGATCAAGAAAATATCATCACTGAATAACTCTGATTGATAACTATCCTTTGATACGCCAGTAAGTTCTTCTTGGACCAATGCATTCAAATCAGAAAGGGCCTTCTCCTTAGTCTTATCATCTCTCTTGAGAAGCGATTTGAATATTAGTCGTAATTCATTTGAAGCAAGTGAATTCATCAGCGATTGGTCCGGCAACCCATCAAAGTAGTTCAATGAAACACGGACTCCATTATGGCCCAAACCAAAGTCGGAATCGTATGATTGAAAGCTATTTACACCGCCGAACGACATTAGATTGTTGTGTATTTGTTGGTGAATATAGTTGGGTGGAAAAGATATTTTTCAAATGGACAAACCTTCAAAAAAAAAAACGTTACATTGATGTTGCCAGGGAGATGAGTGAATCAATACTATAGGTTTATACTGGTAGCACATCCATTGAATATGATTTTAGAGTTACTGGGTCACGCAATGTTGGTTAGCGGAGGGTGTATATATTTTACTGTACAAAGTTGACCAACTCACACATATGCTGTATTTGCAATCATTCAGCTTGGTAACAAGAACAATCATTGATCTTGATTTAACAAAATAGTTACATTATATACACGTCAAGAATAAATTTCAGAGTTAACGATCTCCTTTTACAGCCAAGACTTAAGTATTTGCCACTTATGAGTGTCCAATCAGCGAATCAGAGATTTGGATGTGCCTATTGAATGTTGACTCACGCATCTAACCCCAACAAAATACAGTAAACTGCAACCAATTCACTAAATTACACAAAAAAATGGCATCCAAGCCATCACAAATACGTAAACAGCACATATTTGCTCAATTCCAACACTCTCTACTTCACATTATTTAATTGACTCTCTATATATTCTTTATATTCACTCTATATGTTTTCTTCTCCGCAAAATCTTCAGCCAAACAAAAAAAAAATTTTCAGCAAAGCACAAACAAAAATTTTCAGTGATTACCGATGGCTCAAATATAAGGAAGGGCTCCACTGCAACTTCTTGTGACATATCCCATCCAGAAATAAGTATCCCTTCGCTAAATGACAGTCACTATCGCAGAACTGACCAATCATTCATATATTGACCATGCCCTCTCTGCTACTTTGGACTCCACGGAGGCGTTTGAGGGTCCTGAAAAGTTATTGGAGATTTGGTTCTACCCGGACCCCCAATCCATTTCAGGTACAGCTACTCTAAGATCAATTGAGGTACCTAAATGGGTTCAGGTATTGAAATTAGTCGCATGTGAGGTATTATCTATCAAGTCCACGGAAAAGATGGACGCTTTCTTATTATCTGAATCATCCATGTTTGTTTATGATCACAAGATTACATTAAAGACTTGTGGGACTACAACTACTTTGCTCTGCCTTCCAGAACTATTTAGATTGGTTAGTGAAGAGTTACAATGGGATTTGAAACATGGGGATAAGTTTCATCCCTACAAATGCTTCTATTCACGTAGATCCTTCATGTTCCCTGCTAAACAAAGATCTATTCACAAGAGTTGGAATGATGAGGTCAAATATCTTGACACTTTCTTTTGCTACGGTAAGAGTTACTTAGTGGGTAGAAACGATACTAACAATTGGCATCTGTATGTCACTGATACAAACAAGGATATAGTATCAAAGGCCACGGAGGTAATTGAAGTCAACACAGAATATGACAATGATGAAACTTTGGAAATTCTAATGACGGGACTTAACCCTAAATGTGCTGATGCATTCGTATGTAACAGAGACCCAAAGAGTGAGGCCTCCTCAGAGAGTAACGATGATGCAGATGATGAGGGCCATTTATTAGGTTACAATATGACTAAGAAGACCGGTTTAGACAAAGTTTATGATATAAAGACTAGGAAATTATCCTTCCATCATGATGCCTTCGCCTTCTCTCCATGCGGTTACTCTTCTAATATGATCATTGATGAACAATATTATTATACTTTACATGTTACCCCAGAGAAGGGTTGGTCCTACGCATCCTTTGAAAGCAATGTTCCTGTCAATCAAGTCTCAGACGGTAAGAAGGACAACGTGGACGTCATGAAAAAGGTATTAAAAGTATTTCAACCTAGTGAATTCTGTTTGACTTTCTTCACAAAGGATAAGTCAAATTCTAAATCCTTTAACAAATTAATGGCTCTAGTAGAACAAGTACCAGGTTACGAAAAGATGGATAGAATCATCTACGACTTAGAGGACTATCAATTGCTATATTTCAGATTCCAACAAAAGATATGATAAAGTTGATTTTGTATGGAAAACACTCTTTCAGAGATAGAGTGGAATAAAAGTTTCACTAAACTCAGCTATGAATTAATATACATCACTTATCCAAAATCACCCTACCACCCCCCACACAACATATATACCTTAACAACTATATATACACTCGCATTAAGGAAGCCATATATAGATACATATGCTCTTACTAAACATATATCAAGATGTTTCAAGAAGCTTCCAAACGGGGGTAAAATTTATCAGTCTCTTTCCATTCATTTGTAAAATGTGAAGAAATTTAAATAGGGGTATCCCTTAAGAAAACGGCATATCCTCAATGCTAAACTGGAGCCCCTTGCTACAAATCAAAATTAGTAAGTTACAACTCCAGTTTCTATTGGAACTCAGAAAGATCATGATGACTTTCTAAGGAATCTCAGGGGTGCAAGGAAAACCAACATGGTAACAACGTTATCCCGGAGAATCTCGTGGTGCATAAAGTTGCATTGATTTGGAATTTTGCATTGCCTTTAGTCTGGTGCTTTATAAACGGATACTTTCTATGTAAATGTTTGATTATATAGGTGTATCCTTTGTTTTCTTGACAATTGTCCCAGATACTTATTCATTGCATTTTCACCAAGATGCTTCATAGACAACAAGACAAAGAAAGAAAATTAAAGGCAATTCCCATTGTACCAGAGGTTAAGTTATTATCTGTGAGCCAGCAAGCAACAGCTCAAGATATTTCTAATCAACTTTCAAATAAATATAAGATCCCAGACCAGGGTATCTCCGAGGAACTTACCTATGATCTAATTCATAATGAATTGACACTAGATGGTAACCCACATTTAAACTTGGCAAGTTTTGTCAACACTTTCACAACACCTATTGCAAAGAAATTAATCGAGGAGAACCTTAATAAAAATTTGGCTGATAACGATGAGTACCCTCAATTGATTGAATTAACTCAACGTTGTATCTCAATTATCTCTCAGATGTGGCATTGCTCCCCTTCTGATCATCCCATCGGTTGTGCTACTACTGGCTCATCCGAAGCTATTATGTTGGGTGGTCTGGCAATGAAGAAAGCCTGGGAACATAAGATGGAGAAAGCAGGGAAGTCAATTGCTAAACCAAATATTATAATGAGTTCTGCCTGTCAAGTTGCTCTTGAGAAATTCACTAGATATTTTGAAGTCGAATGTAGATTGGTTCCAGTAAGTTTTGAGAGTCACCATAAATTAGACCCACAAAGTCTTTATGATTATGTCGATGAAAACACAATTGGTTGTTTCGTCATTATGGGTACCACTTATACTGGCCATTTTGAAAATGTGGAAGAGGTAGGTAAAGTTCTAGATGATATTGAAAAGAAGCACCCGGATTGGGGTAATAAAGGTATTCCAATTCATGTCGACGGTGCATCTGGTGGGTTTATTGTTCCATTTACATTTGAAAATTCCCACATGAAGACATTTGGCTTGGAGAAATGGGCTTTCAATCATCCAAGAGTAGTTAGTATTAATACTAGTGGCCATAAATTTGGCTTAACTACACCTGGTTTAGGTTGGGTTCTTTGGAAAGATGATAACTATCTTGCGCCAGAATTGAGGTTTAGATTAAAATATCTTGGTGGAGTCGAAGAAACATTTGGTTTGAATTTCTCAAGACCTGGTTTCCAAGTCGTTCATCAATATTTCAATTTTATATCCAAGGGGTTTGAAGGCTACAGAAACACATTCCAAAAGTCGGTTTACGTTGCTAGGGTATTCTCTCATGGACTTTTAAATTTGGAAGGGTTTGGTAAATGTTTTAACGTGATTAGTAGTATTCATGAGAAAATTGGAAACAATTCAGTACCTGTTGATATTACTGATTATTGGAATAATCAACAAGAGTACAAGCCAGGTGTACCACTAGTTGCGTTTGGATTCTCTGAAGAGTTTAAGGAAAAGTATTCTGAAATTCCACAAGTGCTATTATCTACTATGTTAAGGACTAGGGGATGGATTATTCCAAATTACCCATTACCCACTTCGACTGATGATTCTGATAAATATGAGGTGTTGAGAGTTGTTTTCAGAAGTGAGTTAACACTCGACTTGGCAGAACTCCTATTAACTGATATCAAGCTTTGTCTACAAAGATTGATGCATTCTTACGGCAAATTGACAAAACATATTGAGAACAAAGAATTTGAAACCGCAGAGTCCCGAAAGAGCTTTGTATATGACATGTTATTGACTTTGGCATCTCCAGAAGAAGATACTGGTGCTGAAAAAGCACCAGATGAAGTACAGAAACACGAAAACATGAAAAAACGTACTTCGAGAAACTACAGAGGTACTTGTTAGATATTTAACTACTATTTAACTTATTATATATTCAAAGAAATTCGCCATTTATTATATTAATTATTATGTCAAATGCATAGATTTAGTTACTAAAAAGAACCAATTAAGAAGAATCAAGACAAAATAGCATTGGTCTTTAAAACCGTTTCTTAACCAACAATTTCCTGAAATCTGGATGAGAGAACCGCTTTCCACAATGACCATAAAGTAACTTCGAGCATGCTGAAGACTCGAACAACCCCGTTCTCTTCTGTATTTCCTCGCTCCTCCATATATCATTGTAAAATATTCCAAACACACTTGGTGAATCTTTACTGTGTATTACATTTCGATGCAAATGATAAAATGAATTATTGGATTTGCAGTTGGGGTATTCCTTCTTGTACGTTTCCATAAAATCTTGGATGAATTGTTGTCTTTCTATAAACTCCAATTCACTCCATCTCTTAAATGTTCTCCTTTCGCCCTTCTTTTGATAAAGGTAGAGGTCAACTAATGGATCATCACGAGTTGCTCTTACCGCTGGAAACAAACGAAAGTGTCTGTGCCAAATTTGGAATGTTTTAGAAGTCTTGGCGAGGGCTACTTGGAACAACATTATGGTTATTCAATTATCCTTCTCTAATTAGTTATTACACTCCGTTATCAACTTATGTATATGTATATATCTGTATGTGTATGAATGTGTTTTACTCAAACGTGCTACACTTCCCCACGCTTTCAAGAGCATATTATTTATTAAGAATGCTTACCGCGTCACAAACCTATTTGCGATTCTCTTCGCCACCAAACGTAAAGTCCTCTAACTGAATGCTATCCTCATCATTAAAGTCTTTTCTGTTGATACCATCTGATACTGGCTTAGGTGTCTCTTGATTGGTGGACTTGAACTTTAGAACCATCAATGTGCTGCCAATGATGATGAACATACCACACCAGGACCAAATTGATGGCCAGTGGTGAAATAGTGTGAAATCCCAAAACAGAGCATAGACCATCTGAGTGTACCATATAAGAGACCCTCTCCCGGCTCTTTCCCTCTTGATCCCCATTGTTAGCAATAATTGATGGAAGAAACCAAATAAACCCAAATTAGCAAATAAAATCCATTCTGTTTTGGAATGGGGCATTTGAAACTGCATGTCTGGTATGAATATGATACCTACCAATGCGACTATCAAGGTCACTAGGGAGAAATAGCTAACATTCATGATAGCATGTGCTCTGTCACCCATGAATCTAATGATAATGTATACACAACTAGCACCAAATGCACCCCATAGAGCCACTAACGTGGCGATCAATCTTTTCTTTAAATTGCTCGTCTCCACAGCTGCATTGGGATCCAATTCGGATGATGCTAGGCTACCAAATAAAAATGGGGGTCTGATAATCAATACAACGCCTATGAATGAAAGTAAAGAGCCTACTATTTCCCAACGATTAATAACCTCTCTTAAAATTATCCAGGATAACAATATACTTAAGCTTGGTGATAAGAATGTTATTAATACAGAATCACTGATGGAAAGATATTGTAAGGAGAAATACATACCAAATACACCAAAGAACCCCACGCAACCCCTGAGAATAAGCCATTTCCTAACAGATGGATTGCCAAAAGGTACATATTCTACAGTATCTCGGTTAATGTACATATAAATCAGACAACCGGCATATGTGATTGTCATTCTGACAACTAGAATCTGTAAAGGTTTAATATTTGTCTCATTATCTGGGTTCGTCTCTAATACTTTGGTGGATACGATCATGATTGAATTAAAAAACTGAGAAAGTAGTAAATATATGATACCCATGTTAGGGGTTATATGCTTTTCAACAAAGGTATTCTGTTGACGCAAGGGTTCATCCTCAATCTCAAAATCAATTTCTGATGGCAGTTCAGGGGTCCTACTAGCATGGTGATGTGCTTGAAAGTCCTTCTGCATATCTGTGGTCGATTGACTGGGCGTTGGTGGTTCACTTGACAACGTAATTCTTGGCATTTGAAGTTATTATGCGTCAGATGTTTGTAAATAAATCTTAATAACGGATAATCTATAGTGGAACTGATTACTGCTATTACCAAGATGAATCCTAAAAGAGCAAGTCTATTAGTCTGACAAGGCAAATTTTGAACTATCCCTTTTACACATACGATTAATAAATTATCATGAAGAAATGGGCTCAAACGGAATTAACCTTCTCTACGCAGCATGCTCTGCTGAATAATAGTGCAGAAAATTACTCATCGAATTCTGCCAATCTATATCCGTTCCGGTTATAAGTTAGGGATATTTTTGACATTACCTGTGCATCAAACCCTCTGTTACAAGTTGATTTTTTAAGCTAATTGGTATGATGAATTTGTCTCTCGATGCCTACGGTTACATTCTTTTGCAATAACGAGGAGAGCACATAATCTTTGGCTAATGTTTAGCTTATTTCGGCTGTGTTTGAGGGTAACTGCTTTATTATGTTTTTTTTTCCAAGGTACTTAATTTTTAAAGGCACCAGCTAAGATAAATTGAAAAAAAAAAAAAATCATGAATGATTTAGAAATTATGGCCATCATCATACTGCATCTATAACATATCTGGAAAGCCAACTGCTCCACTCTCTTGTTTTTCAGTTTTGTTATCAATCACACACAAGGACACAATTTGTATACAATTATGGTTCTGGAATCTAAATGGGCAGATGCCGAAGACACAGAAGATAAACCTAAAACTCACATCAAATCACCATCAAAGAGCGATTCAAAGAGATTATCTACATCTTCAAGGACAAATAATTTAGATCATAATATTTTATCAAGAGGCTCCACGCATAAAAGCAGTTTTAATAAGAGTAGAGACCAACATAATAAAAACCAGCCATACTCTAAAAACAAAACCCCAGATTTACGCAAAACACAAGAGACACACACGAATAATTTATCGCTTGGTGGTCACTCTATTGAGTTGCCCACTGGACCAAGAGCCAATAGAGACGAATCTAACAAATCACCCAACAAAAAATCTTTGTCCCCAGAAAGAAAACCATCTACTGGACTTACCTTAGGCGGGCATTCCATCGGTTCACCTGAGCCTGTTAAATCTAATAAAGAGAGAAGAAATGACCGTAATGCATACATAACACCACCATCCTCAAGGGGGTCTAATTCTAAGCAATCAAGTAAATCCAAAGAACTACAGGGTCGATCAAAGATGGAATTACTAAAGGAAAAGATCGAACAACAAAAGAAGATCTTGACAGATACGAGGCATAAGGAAACCCAAAAGAAGTTACTAGACGATTTCTTAAATAGTGACGAACCAATTAATTGGGAAGATGACGATTAACGTTCCTTCTCACAAAACATGAACTCTCAGATTTTCATAATTAGTATAATAACATTGTTATATATGGATATATATACATATATAAGAAAAATAAACTTTCTGGTTTACTTGTTAATGCTTAAAATCTTTTTTCCAATTGAATATAAATATAAATTCCAGGTACAATTAAATAAATTTAAATAGAGCATCAAAGTGTCAAACTTTAAGCCTTCTTAGCCTTGATACCCATAATAGCATTTGGAACGTAGCATAATGGAGCAACAACAGCAACAGTTAATAAACCGTAGAATGGATATAAGTAAAATGCTGATCTTGGATGTCTCCACCAAAGTGGTTTAGTTGACTTTTGAAATAATTTTTGTAATTCTATCACTCTGTTAGCCATGTTGTCTTGTGTTTGTTTAATTGTGTGTTTTTTCTTATCGAAGTACCTTTCCAGCTAACAACAACTTACTTGTTGTTATTCTTAATACATTATATATAAGAGATTCCGAAGGTATCAATACTGCCTCGGTTTCCTCGGTCTTTGAGGTTCTCCGGGAGTTAAATAACCAATCACACAAAAGTTATTCACTATATGAAAAAGTTAAAAATACGTTCGAAATGATATTGTCAGAACCCTAATTTATAAACTATTAGGGTTTGAGAATGACAGTAAATAAACAAAAAATGTAACTTTTATTTACAAGAACTACATTGTGTATGTATATGTATCGAATATATTTTTATTTTTGTATTATTCACTGAGTTTCTTTGCTCTACTTTGTAGCTCGGTAAGTTTGACTTTGTATTCCTGATTCATCTTGGCTGCTTCAACGTCCATGGCCTCTCTTAAAAATGTGCTTATACTCTTCATGGCCTCTAACCCCTTAACTGTATCGTCACCATGTTTCTCACGCAGTATCCCTATTTCTTTATCAACTGCATCTGAATTGTCACTTAATATTTTCTTGCCCCTAGCAATAAAATCATTATCGTATCCTACATCCCAAAGTTCTTCTTCATTAATACAAAACTTCTTGGTAAAATATTTCCTCCAACTCTTAATGTCTCGTATGGACTCGTGAGTTGTGTAATTAGCTCGAGGATTGTTATTCCATTCCTTTAATATTTCAAGAAACTTTTCAAAGTCCAACTCTCTTGTTGCCAATTTCAAATAACAAGAATAGTACATCAACCACTGAATTTTATCGTTCTTGTTCATTCGTTCGTAACTTAATCTAACTAAATTGTCACAACTATCGATATCATTTATATCCATGTGGATGTGTAACAACTGTATTAGGTTTTGAAAATTTAGATCCTTATGATGAACTTTTGTGAAGTTTGATAATTTCTCCCTTTTCCATTCAATAGTAGCATTCGCCTTATCTGATAAAGTTCTTTTTAGCCACAGTAATTCGACCTTAAACGGCACCTGACCACCTCTAAACATCTGGATTATCATGTCATTAATCATATTAGCTAGACTGATAAATCCATGATTTAAGCATATATCTAACATTAGATAATACATTTTGAATCCAGGTATTACACCGTCTCTATTTCTACTGATTACAATAGTCTTCGCTTCAATGAGATCATTCTTGCACAATGATTGTTCGAATTTTTGAAACGTGCGTTCATCTATGTACTTCAAATTGTTTTCTCCATACCATAGTTGATTGTATTTAGTGATCCAAGGAAAGTAAAAAGTAAAATTCTGTTTCTTTGGCTCAAACTTTTGTAATACAAGTTTTATCTCATTCTTGTATTCTGAAATAAAACTTGGGTAAGCAATCGCATAGCATTTATACATCGAACAAAATAAGAAATATAAATCAATTGAATTGTTTTTCTTCATTAGTTCTTTGTAATAATCAACAAGGTTATAAACTTGGCCATTTCTTACAAAATATTGAATAATTAATGCATGGTGTCCCATGTCCAAATTTATATCCTTGTCGCGGCATATGGTGTCTATCAAATTTTCTAGTTGTTCTAAGTTGTTTAATTTAACAAATACTCTTAGCATTGATTTGTAAAATGATTTTCTAATATCTGGTTTATCTTGCAACCTTAATAAGAAATGGTTCATCTGCTCTGTGATTTCGGATGTGATTTGGATCACATCCATGTTGTTTGCATTTATGGGCGATAATTTAAATAACCGATAGTAAAATTTGGTTAATTCAAATGTGATACTATCTTGATAACCCGAGCTTCTGATCTTCTGGTCCTCAAGAAACTTATTTAGTTCCATGTCATTATTCAAGATGAGATATACTTGGTGCATTAATGACGTTGTTTTAAATTCTGGGTCTATTACCTGTTCTTTATCTAGACCATACCTTAACCATACTTGATAGAAAAACTTCATATTCTTATAATCCATCGATTTATTCAAGAACTTCAAAAATAGGTAAAGATCTCTACCATTGAATGGAAATGTCTCTCTATTCGACATGATCTGCACAAAAAATTCTTTAGCTAATTGGAAATTATTGTTTCCTACAAATGATTTCAATCCAAGAAGTATTATTTTGGATTTTATTCTGGAGTATTTAATATATTGTGAAAACAAATCTTCACAGATGTCATAATTCTTCAGAGAATATTCCACTTTAATTAATTTCTCCAAGAAAACCTCGTTCTCATTAGACTCAGTATCATGGATAAAGAAAAATCTCAAATATTGACTATAGCCTTCATATATTCTATGGATATCGAAACTATTATTGGAAAATTGCAATGCGTTGATCAAAATTAATAGTTGGGAAACATTGAAGGCAGTTCTTCTATTCCGTATTCGCTTCAAAACAACGTTTGTTGTCTCTCTATCCCCTAACATGAACTTTTCTTTCCAAATAATATTGAATGTGTCATCATCAATAGCAGGAACACCACCAATATAGCCACCTCCGTTTATATCCAAATGTGAGTTGGAATTGTATATATATTCTGTGTTGGAATGCAATGATGTAGATGGCGTCTCGATATAACTGTTCTTAATCCACCTAGCAAACTCTTCATTCTTATTTTCAATATTTTCAGTTGCTGTCTCGGGTGTTACTGTATGGATGTTTGATTGAGTACTTTGGATGGAAGAAATGTTATGGCAAGCACTGTAAGTGCTCAGAAGTCTATTACCATGCTGTCGTTTAAGATAACATCGCAGAAGCTTCCTTCTTATCATTAGTTACGTTCTTATGTTTATAATAATATGATTGTGTTAGTTGTTAGTCCCTTAAAGAGCATTTATTGGTTAATTGGTAGAATTCGGAATAATGAATAATACAATGAAATAAAATAAAATTAGCAACAGTCAATCTATTTCTTTGCTTCGCCTTTCTTTTGTTTCGAGATGAAAGTACAGTGAAGTGAGATTCTCCCACTTTTTTCAATGAATATGTATGAGGTAAAAATGACAATAATAACAGGATAAAAAAGAGATAAAGAGCAATATTGAAAATGTCAAAAGATTCTGCTCTAATGTCCTCCAGGAATGTGTTGTTATATATATACAGGTATGAAGATATTTCTTTAGAATGCTCTACTATGTTTACAGATGGTCCTGGCAAATTATGGCGAATATTTCCATAGGAGGAAACCTCGGGATCCTGAATTTGGGGCGGTGTACAGATTTACAAAAACAAAGATATATGTTACTTTGATAGTACTAATATATAATTGCAAAGCAGATGGATGAAGACCTATATGTCTTAGTCATATGTGCATTTATAGGTTAGAAGAGGGTCGCTATTTTCTTCAATGGTATAGAAGATTCCTGAAAACTGGGCAAGTCTTAAACTAGGGATGAGCTGGACAAGATATTTCAGATATCCGTTAAAGAAATGAGATACACATTTGACAAGTGGAGCATATTCTTCTTCGTTAAATGTACAAGTATAGTCCTCAAAATGGTGAATATTTTCGTAACCGTGCATATTCCAAAATCTATTAACAGGAGGATGTTTAAATGCATCAAGGTCCCAGTCTTTCTGATTGTTTGCCCTTTGAATTAATGAATCACCCATATACCCAAAAAAAACTGGTGGTATAATATCTTGATATTCAAATTTTTCAGTAGAATAAAACTGATGGTTCATTAAATACTCATCCAATCTTGGCAAATACTTTTTGCAATGTGGACAGGTGCAACCATTCCACACTATATCACAAGCAACAATCTCATATGGAGTGATTGATTGCAACATTTTAGGTATAATTAACTTTCTTAACGATAATAAATTGGGTAAAAAATTTTCGTATAGTCTTCTTCTACGATAATAATTACCTTCAACAGTGTCTTCTGCCATACCATTTAGTGGTGGATCATGTTTAATGCTCAAACTCCTCAAATTTTCACTTACGTTGGGAATGCTCAAAATGAATTTACAAATAGTCACATCAAATTTTTCCTCAATATTGTGATTACCATTACCTTGATGATGTTCTTCGCTTAAACCTAACTCTCTCAAGACATGTAATTCTGGGCCAAGATGCGACAAAAAGTGGTCGATACAATCACAGTCTTCAATATAACAACAAAATTCCATTTCTAACTTTTTAAGTTTATTGATATCAAATAAATTTAAAATATTTTCATAAATATCATAACCGTATGTATCAGTTACGTTGTTGTCCAATACGTGAACAAAATCGAATTTGAGATTCTTGACATTACGAAATTTCATATTTTGACTTTCTAAATATTTTAAAAAATTTAGAAGTGATATGTTCTTTTCATCTACAACAATTTCTAGTTCAGTTAGGCTCTCGCATATGTGGGATTTTAAATTAACTCTTAAATCACCTTCATTGGCATCTAATTCTGTCAACTCTAGTTTCATTGAGCGTAATTGCTTAAGTGTAATTAATTCCTGGCAGAAACTAAAACTCTTTAAATGTGCCTTCTTGAGAGATGGCAACAACATAATTTTCTTATGATATACATCGTATAACGCTTTATCTTTGATGTCGATAATCTCTAAAGTCCCTATATCAAGAAGTGCTGCGATCAATTTACTGAGAAGGTCAAAACCAACATCTTTATCTGCAAACACAGCATCATCAATCACTAATTCCTTTATCAAACTTAATGAACTCAACGGTGCCTCCAACACTCTTTCAATTTTATCGTATATGAACAAATCATTTTGGTCTTCGCTTTTCTTTCTGGCTCTATACCCTCCTATAAATGTAGTTTGACAATCCAAATACCATTTATCACTTCTTAATATTGGGTGTTCGCTTATATAGATTCTTTTGTATAATTTGGGCTTGACAATTTCCTCTTGAAACTGTTTGGAAGTCAACCCCAAGTTTATGAGATCGTTCTGGTTTAGATAGTCAGCCACATTTAACCATACTGTAGCAAAATCCTTCTTTAAAAGCATCAGCACCAGTTATTCTTTGATTGTGGGTAGTTTTGAAACTCCTAGTGGTTAATTCGTTATTAATATGATCTCTGATCGTTAGTATCCATACATAAATGCACTTCAGGACTTTAAACTCAACATTTTTTTAATAACGGGCCGAAGACGGAGTTCATCGCGCCGTATTCTCGAATTATTACATTACAGATTATATACTTATATATCAACAAATAAGTATTCAAATACCAATGGATGAATATTTGATGCAATTAGGATTTTGTCAAATTCTTCCGTACTCTCTGGAAAATACATCGTAATTAATTTTCTTAATACAATAATTCTAGAGAACGCTTCTGGGTTGGACATCCAACCTAGTGGATGATCAATGACATGGTCTTGATTCAAATGTCTCGAAATTCTCTGTTTTTCTAATCTAACAAAATTCTTTATATCTTTTTGATGTTCCACATTCAGGTTATTCAGTATGTTAGCATATTGAATAGTTTGTACTATGTCATTTCGATACTGGTTTGATTTTTCAGCTTCAAATAGACCCTCGGAGTCAACTATTTTATCACTAGTGATATCGTATTTGTTGAAAAAAGTTTCAATCTCATATGTCACTGCGCTAGATACTTCCTGTTGGCTGAAGAGTTCCCTCAAAATTGTTCCGAAATTGGCAGCTGCAATACATGGATTGTATTCAATTCCCCATGTGTTTAAATCGCACAGGCGTCTATTCACAAATTTGGATGCAGTTTCTCTAATATCCCAATCATCGTCACTCAACATCTCATGAATTTTGACGAACACTTTTATGTTAGAAAACCTAGAAGAGTAATTAATCAAACTATTCAACGATGCCATTCTAAAGTCTTCTGGAGAGTCGTCATTCATGTATGGGAGCAATGTCTTCCAAAACTTGTCAAATAAGTCATCTGTCATAGTCTTCCCCAAAGAAACGATGGCAGACAGTTTGGTATCTTCAGAGTTGGGTTTTTGGATGATCTCTAACAATATATCTAAAGGTAATCCATTTGTTGAATGTTGTAAAGTTTTGACAGCCAAAGACTTTATAATAGGTAACGTATTCTGGTTGTATAGCAAGTCCTGTAGTCTTTTAATGATTAAATCGCATTCAACTTTATCAAATGAACTGAAATCAATTTTGTCAACCATGTACTCTAAAGCAGCTATTTGAACTTCGTAGAAATCAGATTCTAAACCAATTTGATATAGTAACTTAACGTTATCACAGCTTTCATGTCTTAAGAGGGTATCCAATGCTCTCGATAAACATAATTGTTTACTACCATCAATGTTGTAGGTGCTGTTATGGTAGATAAAATATTCACCTAAAATTGATACAAATTCCTTCTTTCTCAATTCGTTTTCCTCTTCCATTAAAATAGATTGCATAATATTCAAATATGCAATAGTAGTAACATACAAACCATTTCCCAAAAGGAATTTTTTGCTGTATGAGTACAAAATATTTATCAATTCTAGACGTCTTTCCTCAATTTCATTGTCTTTGTTACCATTTTGGATCAAATTTGAAACGGTTAACAAAACACCATGTAGCCTATTTTGGTTGGATGTATCAGAATTTTCTAACAATTCAATAGATTCCATGTAGGGTTGGACGGATAATGCAGTGATGGTTCTTGCTGCCATGTCTCTAATCTTCCAATTCTTATCACTTAAACATTTCTTGACCTCGTTAATCAGTGGATATAGACCATTGTAACCAGGTGTTGAGTTTAGACAGAGAAGAATGTTAAGAACCAGAAAGATAGATTCATATTTCGATTCAGGTTCTGTTGCATCTTTTTCTTGACCCCTCACTGATTGAGTTAGAATTTCAAGAAGAACGTCCTTTAATCCAGTGTATCTGGTAAAGAAAAGACGAGCGCTTAAACATTTACCGGACTTTCCAAATATTCTGTTTTGTAATGAGGTAAATAACATCAAAGAACAATTTCTGAGTGCCCATATATCAGATGTAAAATATTTAAATGATAGTTCTAGTGCAATTGGAACATATGGAGTGCAAGGTTCTGAAAGGCTTGATTCGATAAAGATTGCCTTGATACAGTTGAATGCATTGATTTGTGGTAAGTCCAACTTATCCTGATGTTCATTCGTACCAGTGGATGCAATGTTCAATAATTTTTCAAAAACTCGTTTTAATTTTGGTCTTTCCTTTTCCTTTTCTGCTCTTAATATATTAGTAATTAAGAATGGCAACCCACCAGATCTTCTGGTAATGTGTTGTGTCTTAACTTCCAACGAACTCATAATAATATGCAGCCAGATATCCAGTTGTTTTGGTATGTCGTCGCTACACCTATTGCAACAGGTTCTAAAAGTTGGTAAAACAGCCTGAAATGCACCACTGTGACGGATAGAAAATAGCTGAGTAATTAATAGATCACCAATTGAAATTAAATCATCTGGTTTTAAATCATACTTTAATAAAATGGTATTCAATAAAGATGCCATTTCTTTAACTGATCTGTAGGCATAACTGGTGATCATTTGATCTGATACATTACTTCT
This sequence comes from Jamesozyma jinghongensis, assembly GCA_030572895.1. Taxonomy (NCBI): domain Eukaryota; kingdom Fungi; phylum Ascomycota; class Saccharomycetes; order Saccharomycetales; family Saccharomycetaceae; genus Jamesozyma; species Jamesozyma jinghongensis. Next base: position 56,499 of record JAJMCG010000027.1, read on the forward strand.
TAAGTACTTTTCTGGGATTTGGCCATTTTCCGAGTCATGGCATAAAATCTCTTGAACTAATTGCCAAACATCAGTAATGCATAGCCATATTTCTGTAAATAACTTTTCAGATGCGTCACTATTAGTATTGAAGGTGTATTCGTTTAGAAATAAATCTAAAGATGTTAAATGACCACTAATATTGTTGTTGGCGTTCTGTATATAATCTTTCTTCGTCTTTACTATCTCAATCTTTAATTTTTGTATTTCATCCTCTATATAGGTTAACTTGTTAGATGAAATACTGAAAAGAAACAATTCGATTGTGGCACCAATGTCAGAATTTTGATAAACATTCATGTTTCTAGTGGCTACAATTTGTAGTGCATCTCGATCTAATTCTTCGAATAATTTTTCAGTTCCCTTACATTTGAACCCAATCAGCAATAAATCCTTCGCGGATTGACGGATATCAGCAAAATAATTGGATAAATTGTCAACAAGCAATCTAAACAAAGACTTATCTGCAAAAATCGGGATATGAAATGGATATTCCCTTCTATCCTGTTTGGATAAATATTCTTCTGGGATAGAGTTATCTAAGCCGGATTCGATCAATGTCCTTAATATAACAACAGCCAATGGGTTTCTTTGGTATTGGATACCTGGAATCATTTCGGTTTTCAAAAATTCGAATAACCAATATAAAAACTCTTGATAGATTTTCAATTCTTCGATGACTTCCTTTTGTTCTTCCGGAAATTTTTCAGCCTTTTGTAACTTTTTTAACTTTCTATCCAATGCATATGCAGAATCTCTGATCCTAATAATGAAATTCTTGAAAGCACTAGCAAAGTAGTTACTGATTTCAATCTCAGTTTCAACAAAAAATATCCTTAAATGTCTTTTAATGACATCAAAAACGTAAGAATGAATGGGTTTTGACTTCTTGCTTGAAAAAGTTATGATCTCGAAAGCAGATAATTTGTATTCGTCGTTTTGAAGAAATGACTCAAGGGTATCCAAAGAAATCAACTTACCATCGTGAAAAGGCTCTTCAATGGATATGTCCTGCCCAATCTTCAATAGAGAAAGGAGTAAAGATGGATTGGCGCTTACTTTTTCATCTTGGATAAAAGTAATAAAAACCTCTGGTTCCATATTTTTAAACAATGGATCAAGGAAATATAGTGTCATTGGTTTGGTGAATTTGCTGTTTTGTAAGTAGTTGATAGTAGCTTTATCCCATAGTTTAATCCATTCATGGATATTTTTTGAATCATTCTCAAAATGAATCTTGTAAATATTACTCAATAAACTTACCAAACATTTACCGATTGGATTCGATAACGATTCCTTCGAAATCATAGATAAGGAGGTATCAATAAATGTTGGTCTTTGTTCAAGTACATAGTACAGATCTAGATCACTAGCAAGAGTATCTAGAAGGTGATATTGAATACGCAAAGTAGAAGGGATATCCAACACATGTTGTAGCCAGTTTGACAAAAATTGCTTATATTCATCAGTGGTATAGAGAAATCTCAATAGATTTAAGAACTTTGTTAATAAGTCCCTCAAAGCATTAACCAGTGACAATGTACTATCAGACCAAAAATCAATTACGTATTGAAAAATAGTATTACTGTTCTTAAAGGTAAATAATTGTTCTTTGGTAACCTTAAAGAAAGCTTTACTATCAATCTTTTTGTTCTCGAGGATCTTTGTTGTTCTCAGTATCCATATAGAAAATGTGTCTGTCATCAGTAATCTACATTCACCAGATAATTCGATTGATTCGGAAGTCAATGGTATGAAGATTTGGTCAAAGACAGCAGTCAAATAGTTGAATTTTTCATCTTTATTGTCATTGTTGATTTTTAAAAACTCCTTCTTCAAAAGGTAATCCTTAATGGTTTTTGTTTCTCGTTGTATGTCATGGTCCATTATGGCTAAACTCCAATCAATTTTATTTGTTTGTTTTATCTTCAATGTCTGTAGTTCTGCACTATATATCATCGTTTGAATTTCAAAAGCTCATCGCCAAAAAATTTTCAATATTTACTACTCGTGTTCGATAAAGTAGAAAATGTAGTATAGAAGAGATATTAAACTAAAACAATTGGCATTTATAAAAATAAATAAATAGAATACAGAAAATGGCTTATAAATATGTACCAACCTGAAACATTTTTCAACATTTCGATGACAAAATAAAACTCACAAGAAATGCAATTAATTGATAATCTATTGTTATGTTTTTAATAGTACGAAGCAGGCAAACAATAAAGAATCAACATTTTCGTTTTGCTCTCTTCTTCTTTTTATATATGTGTAGCAAATTCAACATGTAAATGTACATTGAATTAGCTTAGATATCATCAATATCTAATTCATCTTCTTCATCCTCATCTTCATCAGCGTTACCAAACTCGAAGTTAACATCTTCGTCTGATTCGAAACCAAAGTTTTCACCTTCGTTAATCTTGGCAGATTCTGGTAATTCACCTTGGTTCTTCAAAGTTCTAGCTTCATCCAAGTTGTATTTGTGAACAACATCACATTGGTCATCTTGGAAATCTCTTAGGGAGACAAGAATGATATCACCTTGACCCATCCAGACCTTCTTTCTTAACTTACCTCTGATATGAGCCATTCTCTTAATACCATCGAAACAAGAGGCTTCAACTCTACCATTACCTAACATCTTGGTAATTTGAGCGTATTCTTGGCCTTCTTCCTTGTAGTAAAGCTCACGCTTTGGACCATCGGATTCGTTCTTACCTCTTCTACCTTTCTTACCACCTTTAGTGTTCTTCTTACCCATTTTGATCTGAAGTTTTAAATTGACCTCTTTAAATTAAAAGTAGTAAGTTTTAATAACTTTTTTTTTTCACTGTCGATTTATAACTCACATAAGTAATTTTTACCATTTTTGGGTGAAAAATTTCTTTCTGCGTCTGTATACTGCAAAGTTTTTATCGTTAAATGTGATACAATTATATTCCGTCAATTGTGATTTAAGGATAAGTTATACTCTTAAACAAAATAATACAAGTTCATATATACATTGAGATAATCTCAAGGTCTTGTTTTGCGTTGGTATATACATATATATAGATATAGCAATATGTCTAAGCTTTGGAGAGTTTCTGTAGTGTGATAAATAACTCGTTTAAACCGTTCACATGCTCCTTGGCGAAGCTAGAAATGTTACTACCGTATGTAACTGTATGGCCGTACTTTAGCATGCCAGAAGCTAGCTCATCCTTGACAAATTTAAAAACTGGATCAATAATTGGAGATGATGAGCCCGCAACAAAGGCAAAATCAATTGGTGCCTGAGCGTTCTCATTATCCTTAGGGTTGTGGGGCGGTGGTGTAGGTGACATAAATTTGGAAATACCTTCATCTTTAGTGCTATCCGTATTAAAGCTGACAGAATTGTAATAATTGAACAAGAATTGAATGGAATGTAATGCAAGACCAGTTTGTTGTACAATCATGACGCCTCTATGAAGGTATGCCTTGATGTCACTATCGCTGAATAATGTATTGATATGTGTGATACTTTCACCAACTGTATTCGGTATCCTATCCTTATCTAATGCATTTTCCGTATGGAACTGAATCAATGAATCTGATACCTTATAGTAAGATCCAGGCAATCTTTCCATCTTATCTGTTAAAATTTTTACTACTTCCGTCTTCCAATCTAATTGATCGACCATATTGTACCAAACGTTGTCAATTTTAACATACGCACCATTTTCAGCCAATAGTCCCACATTTGGAGCACGGCTGTATAATATCTCTAACACAGATTTCGAATATGAATTCAAGATATAGACGATATTGTCCTTTTTGGCAGACAATTCGTTCAAGATAGCAATAATTCTCGGGGTAGGTGGTTCAAAGATCTTGAATAAAAAGAACCGTTTCATTGATTTATTGTAATTTTCTTCAATCTTTGAATAATTAATCTTGAATAGCATTGACCTTTCTTGGAAAAACTTCCATGATGTTTTAATCATATTCAAATTTCCAAGGACCCAATTATCGGAATCATTTGTTGTAATCTTTTTCAACATTTGTTTCCATTGATAACTTCTTTTGTTTATAGGTTGATCAAGAGCAATCTTTAATGTCTTTGCTACAGCATTGATATCCCATGGATTAATTAGAAACGCATTCTCCTGTAACTCTAAAGCACTACCAGTAAACTCTGACAATAATAAAGGAGCTTTCTTTTCAATCGATGAGGCGATAAATTCGTGACATGTTAGATTCATACCTTCTCGTAGGGAATTCACCCAAAATAAATCTGCCTCGGCGTTTAAGGCCAAGTACTGTTCAAATTCTAGATCCTGATGTAAGAATACAACGTGTGGAGTATCACCAATATTCATTGAGATGGAGTTGATTCTATCGACTAACATTGAAATTTGTCTCTTAAGATCCTCATCGTTAGTCTTGCCAATACACATCTGGATTAATGCTACTTTCCCAACATAAGTTGGATTTTGAATCAAAAATTTTTCAAAGGATAATAACTTCTTTACTAGCCCTCTAATGGCATCAAATTGATCTCTACACACAATTAATTTAACTTTTCCCCATCTTTCTCTAACTAATTTTCTCCATTCCTTAATAGAGTCGTTTTCAAAGATATGTAACTGTAAAGAAAATGCATCAATGCCAATTGGGATGTTCCCAATCTTGACTATGCCTCCATGATATTGTAACTCACAGCCACCTTCTTCATCAAGGATAATATCAGCCATTAGGATACGGTTACATGTGTCAGCAAAATGTCTAGCATATTCCTTTGTTTGAAATCCAATGAAATTAGAACCCAGCATCCCATCTAGTATTTCTTCGCGATGTGCCAGGCATCTAAATACCTCCAAGGATGGGAATGACAGATGTAAGAAAAATCCTATCTTTGCATTTGGTAATTTATTTCTAACATATCTTGGTACTAAAAGTAAATGATAATCATGAATCCAAATCGTGTCACCATTCTTGTATTGCTTAACCAGTTCGTTCGCGAAATTTTGATTTAGATCCTTATAAAGTTTCCAAGAATTCTTCTCGAAGGTCTTTGATGTTGGGTTATCTGGAATTTCATAATGTAAAGTGGGCCATAAAATTTGTTTACCATAATTTTTATAACTTCCAATAAATGTTTTGTCATCTACCTTTACAGAATATGAGTTGAATTCTTTCTCTAGACGATTAGAAATATTTTGGGCAATATCCTCTGGGATATCATCCATTGGAATTCCCATGGTACCTATCCATGCTACATCTTCTTCAATTGTCTCCTCATCTATTGCTTGATTTATAGCATTCTTAAGAGATCCATTACCCTTTAAATCTTGTGGAAGAATATCCCAAGAGATTTTATTAAACAAGTCCTGAGAATTTCTAAGAATGGATGATTTCAATCTTACATTTGTATTAGAAAATCCACCAAACTCAGGAACATTAAATTGAAATTCTTGACAATCTGTATCAAGATCGGAATCGTATTGTCTAATATTCTCTAATGGACTCTTAATTAAATCTCGGATTCTCCTTTCAGACAGAGCAGACGTTGAACCCCTCGAGGTTGCTAATTTGGGGACACTCTCCACTGCAGGGCCTTGCTGTGGAAGATTCGAAGTTACATCTGATGACGACGATTGATCCGGTGATTCATTTACCTCCTCAGATTCATCCTCAAACTTATGAGAATATTGTAATTTGGAGGTAACTGAATTATTCGACCCTTGTCTCTTCAATGAGGGCCGTACACGGCTCCCTGTTGGGAATTTAACAATAACATGATTCTTATCTATCTTTGGTGATGGTAATACTGAATTACGTAACAATGATTTATTAACATTCTTTAGTAAAAGTTCTGTAGAGTCATTGGAACTCATAACAATATCTGTTGGAGGTAACGAATGAGGTGGTGATGTGCATTTATTTGTTGGAGTCTTACCGAATAAGTTCTCCACAGAGGAAGCGGCTCCATATTTGTAAACGGAATTTGAAGAATTATTCTGATTGGAGTTTCCCACGGGAGATTGAAGTCCTGAACTTGTTGCATTCGCAGTAAGATTGTCTATGAATTGATTAGAAGATATCTCTCTCTTGTATGGAATGGGCGACTTGCGCCTTACGAAGGGCTCTGTAGCAAGCACCAAGGAATCTGGAGACTTATCTCTGCCTTCATAAGATGTATCAATTGGTGAATAAAGAGTCCCCACCCTTTGAACCACAGGCATTTTCCTTGCACTGATGGGCTCAGGGGCACTCATTTGGGAATCCCTAAGTAATTCCTTAACGTTCTCATCAATACTTTCGAGTTCGAAGTTAGGCTTGTAAGGCAGAAACAGAGCGGCTATCAACAGAGTCATGTTTGCTGGTTTCTATAGAGACCCTCCAAGAAGTGATTCGCCACAGACCGCATCCGTCTCCCTTATATATAAACCGATGGTAATAGAGATAACCGCCACTCAGCGATGACGTACCGAGGTACGGCGAAATGTCCGACATCCCTCCGGCTGTTGTCCGAACAATTATTGATATGATAGAGTAGTATAGTAGTATGATTGATTAGAGAAGAAATGTGATTGTAACCAGGGGATCCTTCGTGAGGGAACGGGACTGTTTCCAGGTGAAAAACTCATTCTGTGTGTGTATGTATAATTTAGTGATTTGTAGTTTGTGTAAAAAGAGAGAGGGCAAAGATATGTTGCCCTTTGTAGATGCCCATTGCCATGTGACGGCAGAGATGAGCCATGTTGCGCAGAGATCGAGATTTAGCAGTGAGACCACGATCAGGTGTCTCATGGCTTCTAACCCGTTTGATTATCTGGTCATCAGGACGTTACCAACGTTACATAATGTGTATAGAGGGTTTGGGATTCATCCCTGGTACTCTCATTTATTCACAATGGGAGAGGAGCCAGTGGATAAAGCGGTGCATTACAGAGAAGTGTTACAGTATAAGGAGCAGTATGAGCCCGATTTGGTGAAGTTGATAGAGGTATTGCCGGATCCTATTCACATCCATGAGTATCTAAAGACTGTGGATTGGGGGACAATTGATTATATTGGGGAGGTTGGGCTTGACAAATCGTTTACAATTCCTGTCTCTGGATATTATACTGGTAGGGATGTGAATTCAGAGAATAAACGTACGAGAATCAAAGTGAAGTTAGATCATCAGAGACAACTATTTGAACTAATGTGTCAGTTAGCAAGAAGAAACTCATTAAACATATCCGTACATGATGTCAATTGTCATATGATGTTGTTTGATATATGTTGGAAGTATTTAGGTGATTGTCCCCAAGTGAAGGTTTGCATCCATTCTTATGTCGGATCTGTAGAATTTATATTAGGATCCTGGATCAAGAAATTTGGTAAGGAAAGAGTGTATCTCAGTCTTTCGCAATATATTAATTTCAAGAAGAGTGAGGGTTCTCTCGATTACACTCTTGTTCCAAGGGAATGTCTTCTTACTGAGACGGACTTCAGAGTCGATGAGATGGACCCTAAAGTGCTAGAAGAGAATCTCACCTACACATGCGAGCAATTGACCCGATTATTGAAGTTGATGACAATCGATGAGTGTAAACAGCTCATATTAGATAACTTTCAAAGGTTTATAGCAAAATCAACCAGTCGTTGTGTGTGATTTTTCATTACCTTCTTTTCAAAGATAAATTGACTGCAAAATAAAATTCCACATAGACGGAGTAGGAAAAAAATTGTTTAGAGTCTTCAAATTTGTAAAGGTTTACATAATGATTATAAGTACAGAAATAGCTAAACAACCAATATAAAAATGGCTAGAGCAACCAATTCGAACAGTGAATCTGATACGAAGTCTACCAGAGGTCATTCAGGCGGTAGAGGTCACTCAGGTGGGAACTCAAGATCAAACAATAGTGGGAGTGGTAATAGTGGGGGGAACACAGCAAGTAACAGCAACAAACAAAGACTAACAGCGGCACAACAACAATACTTGAAGGATTTAGTAACCACTCATATTACTGATAACCATCCAGATAAACTCAAAGTGGAGTATGCTCCATCAGACTTTGAAGAATATTCAGATGACTTTTTACGAAATTATAAGGATCATTTCCATTTGAATGTTCCTGATAATATGACATTTAATGGATATCTTCTTGGCTCTAAGTTGGGTTCTAAGACTTATTCGTTTGAAAGGAATAGAATTGGGAAGCCAGATGCTAGAATATTAAAGAAGGATCTTGCTAACGAGGTTCAAAAACATTTTAACTCATTTACAATCAAGGAAGTCGACTGTATACCACAATTTATTTACAAAGTAAAGAATCAAAAGAAGAAATTCAGAATGGAATTCAAGAGTGGCACTGATTAATCCCTTTTTCCATCATTTATTTTCTCTCTTACCTATGCATTTTCAATATTCGTTTGTAATATCTATCACCTAAATCATCATAATGTTTGCTGTATAATATCCGTAGTATATTGTATTTAAACTAGGAACATAATCACAATAACTAAAATCGTTTATTTCATTATGTTGGTAAATTTGTTAATAAGCAAAGCCCGGATTGTGTGGAAAAATAAAAGACAATTTAAAAAGAACTACAGATATATTCAAGACTATAACATCACAAAGAAGAAGAAGAAAAATGGATTCTTCAATGTTATCTATTGGTGTTACATTATTAATTGGTTTCTTTATATTGAGATGGGTTTTACAATCAGATACACATCCATCAACTCAAAGAGTTCAACCATCTAGATCACATTTACAAAATAACTCCAATAGATCTAGAAGCACTAGATCAAATGCACAAAGCTCACGTCAACAAGGTCATAATATTACTCAAGATATGATTTCTGCGGTTCAGAACGTTGCTCCTAGTCTTCATGTAGAACAAATTAGATTTGCATTACAACAATCAGGTTCTGTTGAAATTACAGTTGAAAGATACCTTAGAGGGGAACCATTTGAATTCCCACCAAATTATAGACCAGATCCAATATCACAAGTTAACAATAGCACAGAAAGTAACGATCCAAGAAAGATCAGTAACATCAGATCTGAAAATTTATTAACAAAATTTCAAATTGATCTTAGTGAAAATAATAATGAGTTCGATAACGTCGTCTTTGAGGATTTAGATATTCAAGAGAGGAAAAGGTATATGATTTGGGATGCAAGAAAGAAGATGGAAAAGCGTTTGGAGACTGATGAAGAACTACGTTCTTTAATCGATCAATAAAAATAACTAAAAGTTCCATACAATCATTATACGAATATTTAATTTTTAAAAAATGCGTATATAAAAATACAAAATATTCATATCTACTTCGTAATCTTTCTCGTTTTTTGAAACATTAGTTTGGAGAAATACCCAAAAGTTGTTTCAATGTCTATAACTTCTGTCAGTTTGATCCATTTGAAAGGAATATGATTATTAACCAACATATCAGAAATGATTTTAGAGAATTCAGTATCCTCTGGACCACAGGTTTGATGACCTATAACAATTAAATTTTCAAACATTGAATCAATATATTTTAGATTTTCGTTAATTGGGGAAACTTTATAAAATACATTATATCTAGTATTACCTTTCCCAATTTGTCCATAACCAATATGTGTTACTCTAAACGAAACAGTACGTGACATATCACCTATGTTTTGATCATAAAAATCCCACAATGCTTGATGATGATCGAAATTCTTAAAGTCTAACTGGGATAACGGGAGTTCCTTATCGAAACTTTGGTTTGGGGGGATATCCATTGCAAGCATTTTTTTAAGTTCAACTTCAGGAAGCAGTTCACCTGGCTTTGTAATAGGTATGTACATTGGATATTCTGATAAATTATCGATTTTGGATCTTTTTATATTACTTAGAACTTTGAATGCTAATTTCAATAATTTCCTTTGTGACTTGGTATCCAAGAAGAACCCCGTTTGAACATTCGTCATCATTATTTGATGTTTGTCGAATGAATACTCTGCCTCTCTATAGAAAATAGATTTGACTATTTTAAACTCCTTAGCAGCATTTAATGATGTGTATATTGGAGGTACAGGTATCACAAGCCATTGAAAATTCCTAACAGAACTCAATTTATTGAAGAAACTCTTGAACAAATTAATCTGGTATATTCTATCATCGTACAACTTTATTTCCTCAAGTGCTGGATAATAATTAATCAAATCAGCAATGCACTTTAGTTTACCATCGATGGTCCTTGGAAATTCATTTAACTCATTTCTCTTCTTTAGACAAACAGCATTAAATCGCAATTGATTCTCATCTAATTCTCTGGTCTGTCTCGTAACGCTTAGTACTTTACCGATCAAATCCTTAAATTTATCCTCTCTTCTCCCAGTAAGCAATATAGACACAGTCTCCTCATCTTGAAAGGATAAAGACGCTAATTTTCTAATATTTAAGTGCCAATAGTCATCTACGGACTTCGCTTGTAAGGATTCATTGAAAGACTCCTTCAATAAATCAGGCTGACCCCACCATCCATCCTCATTAAATATTTTCGCACGGCTTAGAGCATCATATATTTCCTTTGTGTACAGAATTCTATTGGGCCTTGGCGATTTGTACAGAGTATTGTCAAAATCATAAATATGTAGCTTCTTAATCTGTTCCTTGGGCATTGTTACAAGATTCAACTCATCTTCACAACTATTCCACTTCCTCAAAGGACACTCCATAATCCTAATGTCTATCTCAATCAACTTATATAAAAATATTGTTAGTTAGCAATGATCATCTTCATATAACGACATAAAAGCTAACAAAATTATTGATCTCAGGCAGCCCAAATCTAACCCTAGGGTTTAATAAAAGATTGTATCAACCCTAACTTTAACCCAATATTACCTAATCAAGTTTTCATTTAGGGCTTAAATAATCTTAAAAAAAGTCAAAATATCTAAAAAGGGAAGAATGTCACCCTGGAAAAAAAACAAGTAGAGATACATTTCGCACCTGTGCAGCCGTTTCTGTGTCAGTGCAGCATCTCTGTTTCTCGACAATAAATTCCAACTGTCTGTGCGTTGAGAAGAACATAAACTGTCCGAGGACCGTTAAATGGCTAGTATACGGTTGATCGTTGTGACAAGAGTCAGCAGGCAACTCCACGGTGACACTGCAGTGCTTTGAGAATTTAGTTCGGGTGCTGTCAGCTCAAAACCCTGATGTAGGGCATTCTTCATTGTTTTTGTACGTCCAATGTGCGAGATGATTTAAACCATCTAAAATTGTAATCTTTCTTATAAAGCAACAAAATTCACGTAAGTCCCAAAAGTAAGCAAACACAGACTTCGCAAAAGTAAATTATTCTTTTAGAGAACATTATTAGAGATCATCTTTGGAATTATTGAGAAAAGGTTATTGTTTTGATTACAAAAAGATTTCCATTCTTCTTTGCATATTAAATTCTTTGAGGACATACTTAACTCCAACTACTTAAACAAATCTGTTAATATAAAATGGGGGCTACGAGTACATCCACACAACAAGTTCTTACGTCACTGATATCCAACAGTGCGATTTTCGGGACCTTTATGGCGATGTTCATACTATTTCGAATAAAATTAAAGAGAATATACGAGCCAAAATCATCATTTGACCTCATTAACGATGAAAAGAAGCCAGAACCACTACCGAATGGATTATGGCAATGGTTAATTCCATTACTAAAAAAATCAGATAACTTTATTATAAGGCAAGCAGGTATCGATGGCTATTTTTTCCTTCGTTACTTATTAATCATGTGTGCTTACTTCACACTCTCGATGTTCTATCTATTTCCAATTTTACTACCTATAAACGCAGATCGTGGTATGGGTGAAAGTGGTATGAATCAACTGGCATACCAAAATGTTAAAGACGATCGTAGATATTACGCTCATGTCTTTTTAGGCTGGGTATTTTATTGGGCGTTTATGTTCGTCATGTATAGGGAGTTATTCTTTTATACCTCAGTAAGACAAGCCGTGTTAGCATCACCACGTTATGCAAAGAAACTTTCCTCCAGAGTTGTCTTGTTTCAAACTGTCCCAAAACAATATTTAAGTGAGGATGAATTCTCAAAGTTATTCGAGGGTGTTAAGCGTGTTTGGATAGCTAGAGCTGCCAAGAATATTGATGACTTAGTTAACAAAAGAGAGAAAATGGCAATGACACTAGAATCCGCTCTATCATCATATTTAAAGTCTGCCGTCAAAAGGGTCCGTAAATTAAGAAAGAAGGACCCTGTAATGATGGTCTCTGACCAAATCTCTGATTACATATCTTACAAAGATAGACCAAAACAACATCTCAGTTTCAAAAATAGATTAATGTTTAAAAAGAAGGTAGACACTATAGATTACATTAAGGAAGAACTACCAAAGTTAGAAGAAGAGATTACCAAATTGCAAGCAACCCATAACGAGGCTGAACCCTTCAATTCTGTTTTCGTTGAATTTGAATCTCAATATCAGGCTCAAGTCGCCCAACAAGTCGTAACTTATCATGCACCTCTATATATGACACCTGCCTATATCGGTATTGAGCCAGCTAACGTTATTTGGTTCAATCTAAGATTATTCTGGTGGGAAAGACTTTCTAGAGAGATATTATCTAGTGTCGCCATTGTAGTCTTAATTTTACTTTGGGCTTTTCCAGTCGCTTTTGTTGGTCTGATCTCCAACGTTACATATTTAACACAACAAGTTAGTTGGTTGAAATTTATTTACAAGTTGCCAGATGTTTTGTTAGGTATATTGACTGCTTTGGCACCAACGGCTGCATTGGCATCATTGATGAGTTTCTTGCCAACAATGATCAGAGGGATGGGTATCATGCAAGGTTGTCCAACGTCTCAAAGAGTTGAACATTTTACACAAAACGCTTATTTTGGTTTTCAAGTTGTCCAAGTCTTCTTAGTGACAAGTCTTGCCTCTGCTGCTACGTCTGCAGTTGGACAAATTGTTAATGATCCAAAGAGTGCCATGAACTTATTAGCTACCAATTTACCAAAGGCCTCCAATTTTTACATTGCTTACATTATTTTACAAGGTATGTCAATTTCATCCGGTGTTCTTTTACAAATAGCCCCATTGGCTTTATACTACATCTTAAGCGCATTGTTGGATAGGACTGTCCGCGCTAAATATGCACGTTTCACTAATCTAGATGTATTGGTTTGGGGTACAACATTTCCAATTTATACAAATCTGGCAGTCATTGTCTTCTCATATGCCATTATCTCTCCATTAATCTTACTGTTTGGTGCATTCGGTTTCTTCTTCCTTTATGTCGCATACCTTTACAACTTAACTTATGTCTTTAAAGAATCCCCAGATGCTAGAGGTGTATATTACCCAAGAGCTCTTTTCCAAACTATGGTTGGTCTATACGTTGGTCAAGTCTGTTTGTTAGGTTTATTTGTGGTCGGTAAAGGTTGGGGTCCAATTGTCTTACAAATAATTGGCCTTATAATTACCGTGCTCCTTCATTATCAATTAAGCAATGCATTTGATCATCTAATGACTGTTGTACCAGTAGATACCATGAAACCATTAGATGGAAAGACAAGTACTCCTTCATATGCAAACATCTACAATAAGGATGGCCAAAATGGAGAAGACAATTTAAAGATATTGCCACATTACCCAATACCGAAATACCAACCACCTGCAGTTAGGCAACGTGAAATGGATTCTAAATCTAGCATGAGTGAACCAACTCTTAAGTATGTATTTGAACCTACCAAGGAGAATCAACAGAACAACTTGCTTCAAGTTCCATTATTAGCAGATGGTGATGCTACAAGCATACCGTCGGCTCCATTTTGGAAAAGATTCATGTATCCACATATTTACTGTTCTTATAAGGCAGTAAAGAGTATTTTGCCAGATGTCTATAATCTTTCTGATCCAGCGGATCTAAAAGATGATGCTGCAGTATATCATGCTTACGATTATCCTGCAGTTAGTGCCAAGTGTCCATTCCTTTGGATCCCTGAAGATGAATATGGTTTCTCTAAAAATATCATCTGTGATTTAGCTGGCATTGTGTACTGTTCTGATAATAATGCTGTAATTGATACAAATGGTAAGATTAATTTTACCGGTAAGCCACCAACTTATGCAGATCTCAACAAAGATTCAGCTTCCGAACAGGATCTTGTAGAAACAGTTAGTGTAAATCCTTTCTTGGAAAAATTTGATGAGGATGATATTGAGAGCGATTTACGTCGTCCAGCAGTTTAATTTTTGTATTTAGAAACCATTTTATATAGATAGATAATAAGAAATTCATTAATTCATTATTCTATTATTATTTAAGCGAATTTATAGGTTTCTAAAAAAATGGGTTTCCTCCAGGGAACATCAGCAAGATTGAGAGAAATACAAAACAAGCCATCATAATATATGCTTAGAACTACTAAAATCGCATTGGGAAGAATCGAACAAGCTCGTACCATCTTAAATAGTTCCGGCTTAAGATTCTTTTCTTCTATTACCCAAGGATCAAAATACGCCTCTACTTTTAAACAATACCTGCAACTGCCAAATGGTGAGACAGGGTCATTTTTCCATGATGTTCCCTTAGATCTTTGTAAGAAGAATGCTACTGTGAATATGATTGTTGAAATTCCACGCTGGACCAATGCTAAGTTTGAAATTTCCAAGGAATTGGAATACAATCCAATTGTTCAGGATTCCAAGAAGGGAAAACTAAGATATGTTAATAATATATTCCCTTTTCATGGATATATGCATAATTATGGAGCTTTACCACAAACATGGGAAGATCCAACCCGTGAAGAGTTTGAAGGAACTGGTTTGAAGGGTGATAATGATCCGTTAGATTGTTGTGAGATTGGATCCAATGTGATCAAGATGGGTGAGATTAAAAAGGTCAAGATTTTAGGGTCCTTGGGTCTTATTGATGATGGTGAATTAGATTGGAAAGTGATAGTAATAGATGTCGATGATCCATTGGCTTCAAGTATGCATGGCTTGAAGGATGTCGAGAAACATATGCCAGGTTTATTAAATCAAACAAGAGAATGGTTTAGAAACTACAAGATACCTCAAGGAAAGCCAGCTAATCAATTTGCATTGAATGAAAAATATCAAGATGTTGATGAAACGTTAAAGGTTATCGAGCACTGCAATGCGGCTTGGAAAAGACTGGTTAGCAACGACGATAGTTTGAAAGCCTTTGAAAAATTGCCAGTTGTAATTCGAGCTGGAAACGGTGATGTATTTAAGGGTGATAATGAGCCTGATTCAAAAATTCCCTCCTACGTTGATAAGTGGGAATTTTTGTAAGTAATATGAGCAACCTGTATCTATAATTTTGTCCCATATTTCATATATATATTACTATCCTATTTAAGCTATTCGATTATTCTGTCTTACTATAAATTTACTTGCCTAAAAACATCTTTCTAAAATCGTCATTCGACATTTTAACGTTAGAATTGGTCGTCGGGTGTCTCAATAAATTTTCATTACCCAAAGATGAAGGTTCCGGTAATTCCATCTTACCACTGGCAGTATGATTATCCTGGGTTTCTACACGTTTGTTATTACTAATACTGGAATTTTGAGGCTTTTCGTTGTAATTTCTAAGATCTTGAACTGACCCAGATTGTATTATCTTATTTTGAAATTTGATACCATTTAATATCATGTTACATTTAGCCGCAAAATACGATTCTTTCAGCACAATTACAGTACCGTTGTAATCATTTACAAGATAAATTTTTTCGATATCATTACTTGATAGTTTAGCGGTATCAACTAATAGAGTCTCAATTTGTTCTTTAGAAACTTTGTCAGAAATTGGAAAAAGCGTAATCATAGATTTTAATTTATTATAATTTCTGGATGCCAATATTCTTTTTACCTCTTGGCGCTCTAAATATGCTTTGCTGTCCGCTAACGCCACAGATATAGCTCTACCATTGAAGTTAGTAGAATCCAATGTTAAGGCATTTTGGGCGTCATCTTTTTTAGAAAATGTCACAAATGCACAAGCATTTTTCGTCTCATCAGTAAAATGAGGAATCTTGACTTGTTCAATTTCTCCAAACTCATCGAATAAATCTCTTAATTGTGGTTCATTTAGATTCTCCGTGTTAAGGTTTCTAATAAACAGTTCTCTTTTCTCCAAGGAAGCAGCGTCGGTACGTTTAGTTCTTTCAGATGGGTTTGATAATTTTACGACTAGTTTATAACCATTAACATCATTTTCATTCAATTTTTCTATTGCAAGCCGTGTGTCTTCACTTGAACAAAGATCAACGTATGCAAACCTTCGATTAGAGTTGTAACGACGTGATGGGAGTCTCACACTAATGGCAACAATACCTAAGTCATTGAATAATTCTTTTATATCTTTAAATGTAAAGGTTGGTGGAAAATTAGTCATCCATACAGTATTATTCTGTAGATGAACAACCTCGATTTCATAAGAGCCTATTTTTTTGAATGTTTTTGTTAATGCAGATAATGTTTCCTCATAGCTACTGAACTCAATTCTTGCGTATCTAAATTTCTTATCAATTGAATCTGCAGTGTCTATGTTATTTATGTGGCCACAGTCTTGGAAGTACTTCCGTATTTTGGTTTGATTATAATTTTTTGGAAGGTTCTTCACCAGGACTGTAGTCAATTCTCTATTTATAATAAACATTTTCTTCACATGTTTATTGGGTTCACTCAAACCTGTTAACTCATCTTCCTTCAGTGATCTCTTTCTCTCCTCGCCCATCTTATAAGATCTTTCTTTCCAAACATTAAGTTGTTTTGCTTTACCTTAAAATTTCGCAAGTATTTTTTTTGTATGCAATCTGAAAAATTTTTGAGATGAGCTAGAAAAAATGAAAAGTTTAGAAACATCAGTAGGTTCAATATACAGCTGACATACCATAATTTTGTCGTTTACAGGCACGTTGTGTATTGAATTATTGCATATATATAATGAGTATGGATAGCAGGGAATATTTGAAATCTTATGGTTGGGAAGAAGGAGAAGCACTAAGAGAAGGTGGCCTAAAGAAGCCAATTCTTGTGAAACACAAGAGAGATAAGAAAGGCCTTGGTGGTGCGTTTGGGACAGATGACAGTGAGGCATGGTGGGAGAGATTATTTGATGGGCAGTTGAAAAACCTAGAAGTTGGCGCTAACTCAAAAGGAAATGGTATCACGTTTACTCAAAATACGGTTGTTGCATCTGGTGTCTCCAAGCATAGCTCACCACTTTATCAATTTTTTGTTAAGGGCGAGGGTTTGAAAGGTACCATTGATAATAAGGAGTTAAATTTTGAGACTCAAACTATTGTTGTATCTGAGTCGTCCAAATCGAAGAAAAGGAGCAGAGGCAGTGATGCCGATAAAAAGAAGCATAAGAAACACAAGAAATCTAAAATATCGAAGTCTGATAAAATCAAAAATTCTGCCAATTTAGACAAGAAGAAGGATAAGAAGGATAAAAAGGATAAAAAGGAAAAGAAGGATAAGAAGGAAAAGAAGAGCAAGAAAAATAGAAAGCATAGAAGCAGGGATTAATGAAATAAATGTTGTAACAAATATGACATTCTTTTAAAAAATAATAATGCATTTACGTAATCAAATAATATAAAATGTATAATAATAAAGATATTAACATTATTGTTGTCTATCGATTTAAATTGATTAGATTGGAGGTTACGGAAATTGGGTGGTATTAATACATGGATGAGACCAAAAATATGGTACTCCATTTTCGTTGAATATATTAAAATTTAGACGATTTTATTTGATGATACAAATTATTACATCTCTCTCTTCGGCCTAGAGGGGACTTTTGGTAAAGGCAGTGTGACAATGCAATCATCTATATCATATGCATCAGCACCAAACATGCTTATGTTTGGTGTAGGATCTAAGTTTGAAATTGACTTTTCAAACTTGGATTTGGTAATGCTGTCTTTCTCGTTCTCATTCAAATCGTGTCCACTTACCCCCAAAAATGACTTTTTATTTAATGCAATCTCAGTCTCCTTCTTGTTGATTTCAACTAGTTTTTCCCTTTCCTTCTCATTCCATCTATTATCAGAAAGTATTTGGTTTATATTAATAAAATCACCCTGTATGTTTTTCAAGATTTCTTTTGCATTACTTTTCTTCTTTTTAGTGGAAGAATTGTTCTTATTTGAAATTCTATATTTTTTCAATACTTTTTTAGGTAATTTGAATTTACTCTTATCAAACGTAGTCGGTATATCATTGTATAACTCTAACGATTTCATGTAAATTTCTCTCATGTTCTGATTCATCTCACATCCGGCTCCTATAATATCATGATATGTTAATTTTATCTTCTTGTTGACTTTTACTTCTTTATCCTGTTCTTCGATATTAATTTGAGTATCTTGCGTTTCATCATCTTCCTCCTTAGTTATTTTAATTTTATTTTGTCTGGCAACTTTGTAATGAAGACTAGCAAATAAACTATCAAGCTTATCGATAACTGTGTTTGTAACATCCTGTGGTACAGTAATTTTATCTATATCTAATTCTTGTCCCGATTTATTAGAAGATTTGGATAATAAGTATTGCCAATGAGCATTTATTTCCATCTGTAACATATCTGTTGAATGACTTAATGCAGCTTCAGAAACCTCATTTGGTTTCAATTTTGATAAATTATCAACTGAGGATGGCGAATCTTCGTATAGCAAACTAGTTTGTGGGTCAATGACCGAATTAGAACTTGGCCAACTGACCCAATTCTCCTTAAGTTGTGTTTTGACAAACTGATTAATTTCAAAAGGATATTTCTTTTCATTGGCTCTATACAGTAAATTTTTTAGCAGATATGAGGAATATAAATGCAAAGTTAAATCTGTTCTATGTGCATGCTCTAATGAATTTAAGATTTCATTGGATGCCTCTATTATTTCTTTATCCTCTGATGACAACTTATGGTTGATTTTTTGAGAAGTTACAATATTGTCTTGATTCTCTACATCTTTATTTGTTATCTCAGTATCAGAATGGGAACCTGTTATTGGATCATCTTCAAGCCCACTCATTGAAAACTATTTCTTTTTATGATTATGTGGCTTTTTTAATTGTTAAAATATTTGATTTGTTTATTACGCATATTTATCTATCTATACTCAACTTTTCAGGTTCGCGTAGTAAATTTTTTAGCAAACCAACATGTTTGACTAACAACATAACAATTGCTCTGCTCTTTTGTCATATTAGAATAACCCTATTATGAAGTTCAGATAAATAGATTATAGTTGACATCTTTTTTGCTATGGATAAGATTTATGTTCATTGGGGATTGTTTATATATATATATGTAGGGCGGGAAGGTATTTATGAATTGAATTAGTTACAACTGTTCCATTAATTGTTGACACCATAAGTTGAACGGTAGCCTTCGATTTGCTTCATTTGTTCGGCAGATATTTTACCATCATTTAAGTAGTTAATGATATCCGATAATGAAACAATCTTTAAGACTGGTATGTTATACTTCTTGGAGACGGTTTGAGTAGCACTCTTACGTTCCCTGTCGTCAGTGTTAACGACTTCTTGTCTGTCTAAAGCAATAATTGTCCCAACAACAACACCCTTAGCGGCAGCAATAGTCTCAAAGGCTTCGTTAATGGCAGTACCAGCGGTCATAACATCATCAATAATTAAGATCTTCTTATCTTCCAAGTTTGCGCCAACAATGTTACCACCCTCACCGTGGTCCTTAGCTTCCTTCCTGTTGAAAGCATATTGAATGTTTTGATACTTCGTACCGTCAATCTCAGCTAATTTTGCGCAAACGATACTACATAATGGGATACCCTTATAGGCTGGGCCATAAATGACTTCAAAGTCTAAGCCGGATTGGATAATGGCAATGGCATAGGCGGTAGCTAAGTTAGATAATAACTTACCTGTATTGAAGAACCCTAAGTTGAAGAAATATGGGGATTTTCTACCAGACTTAAGAGTGAATTCACCAAATCTCAAAGCATCGGACTCGACAGCTAAGTCAAGGAAGTTCTTTTGGTAGTCTTCTAATCTAGCCATTTTCGTTATTAGTTTTTGTATTTGAATTTCAGTTTGGTTTGAAGTCGAAATATGGTGTTTTGAATCAAATAAAATATGAGGATGGTACTTTATATAGCAATCTGGAGGTTTCGTGACTCTGCTCCCTAATTGTAATTTAACAAATTCTTTACAAATTTCATGCGGAAAAGTTCGGAATTCTCCGAAATATTCACATCGCATCGCATAAAAAAAATTTTCAATCAGTCTATGCTTCTTCTAATTAGTGTGCTACAGAGAGACTAAGAAAGTATGATCTTACAACAAGTTTGATAACAGCTGACGTACTGTATTTTTAAGAGGTATGGAATTATAATCTAGAAAATAATTAGTTATCTCTTTAATAGTTTAACCAAGGTCCCCTGAAAGAATTTTAAAATTGGAAAAAAGAAGGTCCTACCCGGATTCGAACCGGGGTTACTCGGATCAGAACCGAAGGTGATAACCACTACACTATAAGACCGTTTTGGTTGTTTTTAACATTTTTATATTCTCTTTTCAGGTCTCTTTCTGTGAAATTTCATAATAATAGAATCATCCGTAATTAATATAGAGGTGTCAGAATATTAAATTAAATACAGTGATTATTATAAAGCAGGTACCAGTAACATTCAACAATCCATGCTACACGGATATAATAAATATTTCGTAAATAATGTTCAAAAAGATATGTAAACAGTCGGAAATGGATTAATAGCCTTTCCAGTGAGAGAAACAACAGTTATTGCAGATAATCAAGTGTATATATCGACCCACTATTGCCAAATGTAGCGCTACTTTTTAGTTTATTTGTTGTATTATCCGTCATATTAAAAACTTGTTGAAACAAGGTTTAGCATTTTCAAAGTGTGGTATAAATCGTGTATTACAAAATCTTAACTGTAATAGATTTAGATCCTTAGAACTGATAAAAAATATTTTACATAGCTTTAAATGAGTGTTTGACATAACATGTAATTTCAACTTGAATTTTGAAACTTGTCCTTTATTGTTTTCCAAAAGTTTCTGAGCCTGAATAAAGATGTAATTTTAGAAATAAATATATTTAAAATTTCTAAATAAACAAATACTGTATATTGCAATTAAATTTGTAGGAACCGTAAAATATTACTGTGAAACGTTAACATGTTTAGAATTATTAGTGCAAAAATATTAGAGCATGGAGAATTTACCACTGAAACAAAAGAAATGACGGATGGTAAATTTTTTTTCACTTATATTTGAATAGGCTTGTACAAGATCATCTGAGTGATACTGGTTCATCTGTGAAGTAAATTAAACTGTCCAAATTGAAATGTATATAAGTGGCATAAAATAAGGACAATCAAGAATGTCACACTTATATTTTCCGTTTGTTTATTGTAAAAAAAAAGGAAGAAGATTTATCTGTACATTATTTATTGTTTGAAATGACTTCTATAACGTCTAGCTATAAAGCCATTCATGCTAAACCACAAGAAACTCCCTTATACATAGTCCTAATTATCAGTACTCAATATATCAAACCCTGCTCTTTTTAACATTCTAAGAAATTCCCTCTAAGAATCGATCTTGTGACTGAGCATGATTGAATTGTAACTGGACTTAATAGATGTGACTACAATTAACTTATAAATATACAGAATAAATCTTCTTGCTCTTTTTGTCATATACAAATAGAAAATATATGAAAAGTGTGTCATTCTAATATTCGATTATCGTTATCTTCTGTCACCTTTAGACGTTTTATTTGTACAGTAAAAAAATTCTCCACATATGAACCAATTGCACTCAGATGATGTTGTACAAGCCTATTTAATTGTAAGTAAAAATATTTAGCACCCAATCCATCTATTGGTTTGATGATAATATTCTTACACTAACTGAAACATTTTAAGATTCAACATTCCCTTATCTGTCTGATCTCATCTAAATTACTATCTGGTAAAAGTCTAAATCGTCTTTAGGACCCTCAAAGTTAACGGACCGTCTGCTTTGTTAGCTATAATTGAATCAAAAAACAGAGTCCCAATTCACAACCAGATCAAATGGTATATTAAGCTGCTATCTTCCCCGCATTTCCCATTGTTTCTTGAGGTCATCATGCAATGTGTATAAACTGATATTTGGTATCCTGTAACATGTGCACCGCAGCTTGTACAATAAAATAAATAGGGCTTTTTATGAATTTTTCTAATCCTTATCAACTTACTTACAATCATGAATAGCTAGAACAGAATTCAAATAGGAAACACTATAGAAACAACATAGAAATTGTCATGGAGTACATACCAGACTAGGATGCAATTTCTGGAGGCTACTTCAGAACTATCGCAGTAAAATGATATAGATTCAAAGGAAATGAACTTCTTTTTGCAAAAAACCTGTCCCTTGATAAGAAAATTATTTTTAGAAAATTTGAGGGTTTCTATAGATAACATTTTTATTGATAAAACCGGGCTTTGTAATTAATCTGTTAATAAAAGGCAAAAACTCAAATCATTTAAAATAACTATACCTAATTGCAGAAACGCACTTTTATATTAATTTTGACACCTTTACTTAAGTAAACTATCTGTCAAGTTATTAGTAATATGTGAAATATGTCCATTGAATAATTAAACATATATTTTATTATTGCTAATTACAGCATCATAGTTAGAGACGAAGCAATTATAACAAGAAACACCTGACTCAGAATGGAAATATAAGCAACAGGTGAGAGTCATAAACAAAGCCTTGAAATGAAATGCCGTGGATGAATAATTCACTTGAGTACAAAGTTAGAATGCAAGTTGTTCAAACTTGAAATACAAAGAGTTTGTTGAATCCTAACATTTTTATAGGATGATTAGTGCAAGAATATTAGAGCATGGAGAATTCATCAATGAAACAAAAGAAATGACAGATGGTAAAAAATTTTACTTCTAATTAAATAGGCTTGTACAACATCATCTGGGCGTTACTGGTTCATCAGTGAAGTATATTTGACTGTCCAAATTGAAACGTATATTAATGGAAGAAAATAAAGATAATCAATCATTGGGTTGTCACACTTCCTAGATATCTTCTATTTGTATATTATAAAAAAGTGAAAAGATTTATCTGCATATTATAAATTATTGAAATGACATCGACTACGTCTAGCCATATTGCTAATCATGCCCAACTACAATATCACTTAAATATTGTTCGCGTCAATTCCTACAAAGAGAATTGGGAAATAGTTTAAAATAATAAATATTTATTCTTAAAACATGATACATAAAAAAATGTGAAGAAATAATCAACAGCCATCAAAAATAGGAATAGTGAGTTTACATAATAAATAAGATAAAAAATGGGTCACCAGACTACACTTATTCGTACTTCATCTTAGATAGAGGAGAGTCATTTGCCAAGTAAGTGTCAAAGATATTATCCCAGAACCAAGAAGTAACACCGAAACCTAATTGATAGTTCTTGTAGTGATGTTCCAAATGGTACTTCTTTAACTTACGTAAATAAGAAGGTAATCTAGCATGATGTAAGGCGTAATGAACTAAATCGTAAAGTAAGTAACCACATAGACCACCAGCAAAACCAGCGTAAGCCCAGTATAATGGAAGTAACTTGAAGACTAACTTGTAGAATGGGGTACAAAGGATTACGAATAACGTTGGTGGCATAACCAAACGGTATGGGTCCATTGGCAAATAATGATGAACACCATGTAATAGGAAATGAAGGGTGAAGGCAACATTGTTTTCCGGTAACCAGTCATCGAAATGGAAAACGAATCTATGCATGCAGTATTCAATTAAAGTCCAAACGAAGATACCGACACAAAATAAGAAACAAGCAAATATGTTGTTCATATTCTTTAAGGCAACACTCATGTGGTAAATAACAACTGGACCCCAAACAAGTGGAATAACATGCCAGGTGGTCTTTGATAGTGGTTCCAAGAAGTTACCAAATAATGGAGCGGAACCCTTACCGTAATGTCTTGGTCTATGGATTTGATCAACGTAGAAGTCCTTCGAGAAGTTACCAAACAAGACCTGTGGAATTAGAGCTCTGTCTAAGTCCAAGAAATGGTGCTTGGTAAAATCCTTTTCGATATCAGTGGCAATGGTCAACTTATCCTCAGTTGGTAAATCTTTAACGAAAGTACTGGAATCGAATTTGTCCTCAGTGATTGTTATTTCGACCTTGTGATTAGCATTAGACAACAACTCTTGTTCTTCCAACGAAGTAGCTAAAACACCGACTAAGAAGTCCTCATCACTATTGAACAACTCCCATAGTTTGTTCTCCTTTTCCTTACCCTGGTATAGGAAAGAAATATCCTTCCCACCGTGCTTCAATAAGTGTTTTTCAGTTGGATATTTGGCAACAAATTTGGAAATGTCATAAATCTTTCTCTTGTGGACAGTGACCCAACAGTCGGATTCCGAGTTGTGGGATGCTAGGTGCTTAGCGGAATATAGCTCGAGAGTAGTGCTCATTCTTTTTATTGCGTGCGTGGTGGTTGGTAATGAAAGAAGATCTGCTCAAAGAACGCGTCAAATTCTGTATTTATAGAAAGTTGATTTCATAGAAAGTGATCGCCAGGCTGTTTGTTTGTGGAATTCTACGGACACGTTTTATCGCTCGAGCAAATAATTTTTCATATTGTGCCTGTAAAATATCGCTCTAAAAAAAAGACGCAATACGCTCATTATTATTAATGAGGGAAATGTATGCATTATTTCAGCATACAGAGCTTACGTAAAAGAATCGCTCATCGTTAAGTAAAAAGATTTTCCAATTATGGTATTTGGACTTCCGTGGTGCTTTCGTCGTCAGGGGCAGCAGGAACGACTTCCTGTTGTTCCATATATAGCGTGTGATTCACAAGATTGAGGTATGCGTACATGAAGTTCGACAATAGGACTTGTTCCCGCAGGGCACGCTTGGGGTTGCTTAGTTTTAGGTGACTGAGCCTATAGATGGCCCTCTCGACGTTGATGGGCAAACGTTGATCGAACATGATCACTGTTGAGACCGTCAACAATGGCAGTGGAAATCCAAACGCACTGTCTGTAAATTGGACTGGACCATTTGCCCTTTTCGGTCTTATCACATCATCAAAGGTTAGCTTTCTTGGTGGAAATGTAGATGTGGGTTTTTTCACAGTGGTTTGTGTTTGTGATGCCTTAGTGTCCGAGGTCTTGCGTCGGACTTTTTGAGATGAGGATGTGCTAGGTTGGCCCTGCTTGTTATGCGGCTGATGTCTTCTCTTCTGCTGTCTTGATTCTTCAATGCCTGCTACCTGATGAACAACAGCTTTGTTTCCAGATTGAAATAGTTGCCTTCTTTGCTTGTTTCTGTCGGCCTCTTGAGCATGTTGCTTTTGTGATTCCTTGGATTTAATATTTACAGCAGGATACAGTCCATCGATTTCTTTATTATGATTATTATCAATGTAATTCTCTTCCACGAAAGGTTTTTGTCTCTTAACAGTGCTTTCATTTTGGTTCGCTGATGCTTCTTCAGCTATCTCAGCGTATGGATTGATTTGACGTTGTTCCTTTATAAGCGTTTCGTGTGACTGTATAATTAATCCATTATTTTTCGTGGAAAGATTATCAGTTGATGCACCAACCTTCTCAACAGGAGTAGATTTAGCAACAGTTGCATCAAATGCTACAGAATCACTTATAACATCTTTTGAGACTCGTTCGTGACTGACTTTTTTCTTTATTACAGATGCAAAACTTTCACTTGAACCATGAACATTTTCAGTACTATTATTCGAATCGACATTTTCATTAGATCTATGAAACTTCGTGAAATTACTAATATAATTCTTCTTGTCCGTATTTCTTTCTTCTTCTTTACTCTTATTACTATGGTTATTGCTGTGTCCATGGCCTTTAAGTTTAAAGAGACTCGCTAACTTTTCTTCAATCTTGTTACGTTTATGGCCACTGGCAGTAGTTCCATTGTCATCGTCATGCGAACTATATATGGAATTAGAATTTAAAGATGTCTTTAATTTTCCTGTTTCAGTTTGGTCAGAATCTGTTCTAGAAGGAGCATCCAATTCCGTTTTGGTATTCTTTGCGTTGAGCCATGACCAACCACCCATTACCTGTTTAAACGTCTTATGTTCGTCAATATCATTCTCAATAGTAGACATTGACTCTTGTTTTACAACAAATTTATCTTTCCCTTCCTTAACTTTTCTATCTGGTTCTCTTTCCTCAACGTTATTACTCTCTCCAGTAGATTCTTCTTCTCCATTTGTATTATTTTCATCAGAAAGACTAAAACTTTCATTACTCCTTGGTGTATACAATTCCTTTTCCAGATCAACACTTTTTTGTCTATAGTGATCATATATATCTTGGAAATCCAATGATGAATTTGTAGAATGGATGGACTCTTGTTTGTGTAGGGGACCTGTCATTTTACTTGTGTCAATTTCATTCTTAGGACTTGATGCAAATAAATTCAAACTTTCTTCACCAGTATTATTCGATGTGCTTGCATCCAAACCATGTGATGAATTACTTTCATTAGACACAATATGTTGAATTGTAGACGGAGAGTCATTACCCGATGGCTTGCGTCCATATTTATTATTCTTGCCTCTAAGAATTGATCTCTTTGGGATACTGAGATTATTCTTCAATTTTATAGAAGATGCAAAGTTGCTAATCACAACATCATCAACGTCATAGCTAGTAATTACATTCTCACCCTGGAGTGTACCGACCTGATTGGCTGCATCTTCATCATTTATGGAAACTGAGCTGGCCATACTCAATGTTGTCGCCAATGTTACAGCATCATCCTTGGTTAACCCAGCTTTTGCTGATATTTTTGTTATCTCTTCACTTAGATCCTTTAGTGAGACAAAACTATCTCTTATTGGTGTAGATTCCATGAATATCACATCATTATGAACCGATCTTCTCTTCCAACTGTTATCTTGTATTTTGGGAATCGTTCTTTCACGAACTATTGACTTCTCTTCCACATATTTAAGACTGTCATCACTATCATCATAATTATCATCAACGTCATCATAAGATATCTCACGATTCTCGGTGAATGATCTTCTTAAAGAAGAAGGCCTTCTAACAAGAGAGTATCTTTTCTTTGAGGAATGTCTAGAAAGCCTTTCCTTTGTAGTTTGATAATTTGTCTCTACCTCGGCATCTTGAGGACTATTACTAGTTGTGTGATTTTGATTATTAATTTGTTGCAATGTATCCTGAACCAATTCTATATAATTTTCAGGTTTGACATTTGGATGCTTATCAGCCGAAACCCACAAAAGACTCTTTGAAAGTTCATCATCGGATTGTACTTGTTTGGAAGAGGATAATTTTCTTGAGGATATTGAAAGTTTATGGCTGGGCCTGTGAGTTCGTAACTTGGGAAGTGTCTTTGTTGCAGCTTCCTCTGCTGAAAGTTTTGACTTATTTATCCTCAATTTCTGGAGTCTAGATTGTATATCATTCACGGGCTTTTCTTCTTCATTCGTTTGATCTTCTTCTTCTTCCTCTTCAGTGTCTTCAAACGATAAAATCCACGATTTTCTATAACTATTACGATTTTTATTACCTGCAGGGGAAATATTACTCCCAGTTTTACTATTATTCTTTATCCTGTATTCCAATTCTGGATCCATCAACAAATCGATTGATCCGATTGATAACCTCTTTAGATTCTTCACATTTTGAACTTCATTGTCCAAAAACTGGGCAGCAATTAACAGATCTGATTTCCTCTTCTCAATTTGCGGATCTATTGGATGTGGTCTCTCCTGGACATGCATTTGAGAACTATTATCATCACCTTCTGGTTCAGCCTCCATATTGTTATTTTTTATTGTTAGGGCTCCAAATTCACTCCAAATATCTCCTTCTAATACAACAGCAAATCAAATTAATGTGTACCTACTTCTTGAGCAAATTGGTTAGTCTATCAAAGGTGATACACTTTAAACTCCACAGTTCAATGTCCTCCAATTGAAATTTCTGATCTTGCTACCAATAGTGAAAAATTCCCGATATTCTAATTAGCGCGACATTTCGAATACACGAAAAGTTGTGGAAAAGTTTGTGGATACTTTCTCGAGAAAGTAATGTAATTGGAATGGGCATAGGCAATTGTCTGTATTTCCGGTTGATAAGATACGTATTTATGTCTAATGAGATTAACTAATTATTTACATTCTATCATTTAGCAAATAATTGGCATTCTTAAAGAATAGTACAATGCCAATCGGTAAGAGACCCAGATATACTTTGCCCCACAACTGCACCAACCTTTCCCATTTCTCATTTTTTTGAATAATTGTAAAATGGGAAACTAGGGCAGAATTACCTGGAAATCCCATCATATTACAGATACTATGCAGTAGTATACAAGCCCAAAGGTTACCACCGGTTCTCAGGAATACAAAGTTTGTAATGGCACCAAATAATGTTGTATATAGGACTTGAAACAGCGTACTGATTAGGATGCTTAGGACACCATGTGTCCCTGCATTGAATAGTTCATATGCATGGTGGACATGGGCCAATCCAAAGAATACGGAGGGTTCAAAGAGAAGTTTACCATATGAAAGATCTTCCTTGGGAAATAAACTTAGATATGTAGTGAGTAACATTGCTGTGTAAAATACTTCTTCTGTGATCGGTGCGAAAATGTAATTACGAACACCCCATATATTGTTAAATAACTCAATAAAGTCATTATGTATGGTACTTCCATGGGTGAACACATAAAATAGCAGATTATCAGTTATGGGACCAACGAATAGCAACATTACCAATGAAACGCTCTTGATCAAATTCTGAAGGTATAGTAACATATCCCAATTACCTCTGATAAAACCTGGCAACAATCCAATCCTTAAGATTGCCTCCCTGAAACTGATATCACTTAAGATACTTTGAAGATATGGAACCACGAACATATTCAGACTCATAACCGTCAGTATCATTTTCATTCTTTGTTTAATAACTCTCGGATCATCTCTTTTAATCTTGTAATTCTCAGCTTTTTTCGAGGTAATGTATATCACAGCAACATAACTGGCTGACACGTACAATAATACACAATACGGCCCGATCATTACTGTCTTCACAACTATCCTCGTAATTTCAGCTGTATTTAAATCTGAAACATCTTTTTGTTATGCATAAAAAAAAAAATATTATAGAGTTCAAAATTACAATGTACAGTCTATATATACGAGATACAAAATGAAAATCATGCTTCAAAGTTTTTAACAGTGATTGGGATATCGATGAAAGTTGACCCAATATGATGAAATTTGATATTTACACGGACACAGTAAAATCTACAAGATAGACAACTCTCGAAACTTGGCACTAATGTCTCAAGGATATGTTGGTTAAAGTCCAAATTGACGTTAATCTCTCTATCGTATTGTAATGGGGAAGTTTTTACCCATTCATGGATAATTTGATCTGTGAATTTGGCTGCGACTGAGTTTCTCGAGATCGTTGATGCTGAACTCAATGCTCCCTTTGCATTAACTATCTTAGCACTGTTTGTCTTTCTTAGTGGTGATGTTGTCACTGATAGTGGATTTTGTGATCCCGAATGTGTAGCCGATATAGATAAATGATCCTCATCCTTCAAAGTATCTAATTGTTTCTTGAAGATATCATTCAAATGTGTAATCTTCACGTTCAAATTAGCTAGGGACTCAACATCGTTATATATTTGTCCCGAGATAAAATCTGTAAATTTTAATTCCCTCTCTCTCATATTTTGACGATTGATATTGTAAAGTTCGTTTAATTTTTCATAATTATCCATAAATTTTGTATTATAATCCGCAATTTTATCCAGAAATTCATTAAACATTTTCTTTATCGACTCCACCTTGGCGTCGTTCATTAGGAGTTCGGAGTTTAATTTGATTGGAATCGAATTTTCAGATCTACCAGTTATACAAATTAATTCCGTGGTGATAGCTTGAATCTCTGGTGGTTGGTGTGGTGCACTATTGTTTGATTGTATGCATGTAAGATTTAACGTTAAATTCTGTAATGGTGTCCTTTCTGAATCCGGTAGGGATTGTAACAATTTAACCCAGTTCTCTTGAGCTACTCTTGTCTTCGCCTCGAATTTATTGGTCTTGTGTAGAAGTGATGGTGATTGATATGGTAGACTTCTATGAGGAATCTTTGAATTTACGAGGATGAGACCAAATTTATCCGCTTTACTCTTATCATCCTTTGTTGTTGTTGAAGAAGAAGACAACGAGGAAGTGGAGGAACGGAATCCCGAAAATAAGCCAAGCTTCGATTGTTTATGCTTATTTTTAATCTTATAACTCAACTCTGCCTCGATTACATCCTCATGAGGTATTAAATTCTTTATATCAACTTGTGAACCAATCGGTTGTAATGTAGTTTCGGGATCTAATTGTGACCTATTTTGTAAATGCAATTGGTCAAGTTTCCTTTGTAGAATCTCTGCGGAGTCCAATTCTGTATTACTATCGACGGTCCCACTAAGATCTGTTCCATGGATATCCTCATTCCTTATCGGTTCCTCCTTATCCAATCTTTCAAAGATACGTTCCAATGCTTGTAGCCTTTCCTTGATTAATTGAATGAGATCCTTTAGTTGCACGCTTGAATGCCTTTCCCCGACAAGAGATGATTCAAACCCGAATGGGATGAAACGAACATTGTATTCCCTTTCCTTCATAATCATCAATTTTCTAGTCTTACGATCCTTCCCGACAATCCTTGCATCGACTGTATAATTGACACTCAAATTATCGTCGACAAGGTCATACGTCAGGATGGGACTACCTTTACTGCCTAGATGACCACACCCTAAAACGTTATTGACTTTGATACCGCCATATTTGCAATTATTTCTATACTTGTCGATACCGAAACTTGGTGGTAACAGACAATGAGCGAAATGTTCCTGTTTGCAAGTGACGTCCAATAGCTGTTTTGGGAATTTGAACATGAAAAATTTCTTGTATTTGACACCAGGTTGCAATACACGACCATTAGATAGACCTGTAATACTCTTATCGAAGTCTACTTGACCTGGAACAATCCTGAATCCTGTACCCATGTCTATATTTGTGTAAGACCAGGAGGCCGAGAGATCTACCATTCGAAGGAACCGTTTAACTGTCCGTTTACCCTTTTGTCTGTCGATTATGGATGTGTATGCTTCAAGTGTAACGTAAAACATTTCAAATTTGAGTGGTGTCAAGGATTTATTTTCGATTACACAGTATCCATGAATAACATCACCGGATGTATACTCCTTAAGGATGGATTCCTCCTCTGGTTTCAAAGGAGGCTGTGATGGATGCTTTGTGATTCTGATATCTATCTCTACTGGAGTAGAAAGTTTTGGTAAAGTGTAAAGTTTGTCTATGAATATGTTTTCGTTTTCGTTGAGATCATCCTGGATCGGGTTTGTATCTTGTTCATCTACAGTATGAGTCTGGTTTATGGCTAGATGTTGTGTATTTAGTGGATGTAGATTGTTCAACATATTATTGTTGGACAAGGGTGTATGATCATGAGTAGGCTGTGGTACCAAATCGACCAAAGAGGTTGTGGAGTTAGCCTGCGATGGGATCCCTACCGTTGAACTTTGACTATCCGTGTACGATGGTGGGAAGTCATGAATATCTGGGTCGACGTTCCCCTGGGGGATATGTCTATGCAAGGCGTTATACATTTCAAAGGAAGGGAGTACGTCCACGACGATATCGTCCTCGCTGTTATTGTTATTGTTGTTAGAGGATATGATATCGGTGTCGCTGGAGACAGTTTTGAGAGGGGATCTCATCGATGAATCCCTCTGAGGATACTTAGCAGCTGGACTAGCCATTGCACTAAAGGCTGTTCTGATTGGGGAGGGAGAGTGGTTGGCATGGGAGGAGTGTCTCTGTCTGGAGAGTATATTTGATGCAGAGGTACTTCTAAGCCAAGAAGTGGATGAGTTGTTTGATAATTTATTCGAGTGTCTATCTCTGCCTCTAACTTTGGAGTCCGTCATAGCTCTTGGAATGGGAGGCCTCTCTTGGTTGTTAGCGGCCATGGAGTTCGTTTAGGAGGGGAAGAGATACGGCACTAATTCGAGAGCGACGATAAGCTTGAGGGTTTCCCAGTTTCTAAATTCTTATTTTTTATTTTTCAATTAGCAATGACAATAATAGTAGTCCCGATGGATTAAAGATTCGATATTAAAAAAAAAAAAATAAAGACTTCGAAGGACGGAAATGCACGTGCGACAGTCACGTGCGTATTTTTTTGACACTTTTCTGCGTCGTAGGATGTTATAAATATTAATTGTTGGTAGAAGATAATAAAGAATGTAAAACCATGGAAAGCTGAGGCTTAAAAGTATAAGGTCTAGGTGGATGATGTGATTGTAGATTGAGGGGTAAGTTAGAGAAATCTGGAGTTATAACCGTAAGAGGTAATTTGTGATTAAGTCAAATAGATTTTCTATTTCCTAGATTCTGGTTTATATAAGAGGATTTATATGTATAAATGAGAAGGTAAAAACTGATTAATTTTCCGTCGTTATAAATCTGTACTGTGTTGCACAATGGCTTGGAATCGTTACATGACATCTTTACGTATACTTTTCTTCTAAAAATCTCTTCTATGATTCGACTATCACCGTGTAACTGTTGTTTTTCTCACTGAAAATGTTGACAACCCATTTCTGACAAAACTAGAGCATTTTTGGAGTGGAAACTGCTATTTATTGACTTACTTGGCTCAATTTACCAGAAAAAAAAAAGTTGACTTAAGAGTTAGAACGCTGTTATATCGGACATCAAGATTAAACCTGAAGTTCATAATAATTATTCTGTAATTGTTTGGATTCCATTTTTATTTCTAAAGGTTTTATTTTATTTGTATACGAATTATACTTAAATTTCTCCTCATGGATTTCAGAATCCACAAAA